>JAVFBZ010140874.1:0-21409 GCA_032466195.1 Katharina tunicata
TTCAGAGGTTGTGAAAAGATTTCTCAAAAGAATAACACCAAACTTAAACTTCTGCATTGTTTAGTTTTTATTTTATGGCGTTGCAAACATGTGGTATCGTTTCTTTTGGACACTAGTTTATTTTAGTAAAGAGTAATAACACTGGCACAGAGATATCGACTAATTAAAACCGATATTTCAACAGATGTTCTAGATAAATTCTCAGAGACAAGTTTCTGGATAGATCTATTTACAGAGGGTGCCCTGATGTTCTCTGATCTAAGGGGTATCAGGAAGCTGATTTGCTGTGGGGTCCCGTGTTTCGTGTATACCATTTAGCCTTACTAGGATAAATGTAAATCCGCGAATTAGCTCTCTATATCCGGATATTATTATTTAGTTTCCACACCCTCGTTGTTCCCGTTTCTCCTACTAGTTAAAATGCATAAAACCCCAACTTTGAGCAAGTCCGTGTTATAATAATCCTGATCTTATAAAAAAAAAATCCATAGTTTGTATTTTTTGCGTTAAAACTGATTTTATATTTTCAGGTGAGATATTATATATGAGTATTTTATATTGGGCGGTGAGAACTAATCATTATACTATAGTTATATATTTGGCGACAGGCACCATATATATTATACTTAAAACTTTTTTTATATTTTTATATTTTAAATGTCATTTTTTTTTTAATATATTTTCATTGGCTTTGATATTGCACGTCGATTTTATATCTGGCGTTTGTACAAGGTGTTGGGGAGGAGTAAACATTTCTGACCGCTCGAGTTTTATAGAAAATGTGCCAAATTGGCATTTGCACGCAGTTTATTTATTTATTTGTGTTCTTTTATCAAGCACATTCAGTTTCCTGTTTGTCAATATCTTTGTCTTTGATTTTCTTAATATACACAAAATAAAATCTTCATGCTTAATTTGACAGTTGGTCAAAACACTCCTTAGGTGTGTAGATATCCGGAATGAAATTAAATCCAGGTACACGTAGAATGGATTAATTATTTTATTCCGGGTGACTGTCTGCCGGAATGAAATAATTATTTCATTCCGGGTAGCTACATGAGTGCCCTCTGTCCAATGGGTGAAGGACTGACCTCTAACAAGCCAACATAGGAAATTTGGATGGAACAAAACCGGACACCACAACAATTTGACTTCCTGGTGCCGTTTAGATCAAAGACCACCAAGGCATACGGTTCTCCGTCCAACCTGCCACGTTTTATTCGACATTATAAACGAACAAGATATCAGCTATTTTGAATGTGTGATTTTGCTCAAGGGAGGACAAATGACACGAGTGTTTTGTTCGATATGAGTTTTCTTACTACTAAAGTGAGATGGCGACCACGTAGCCTATCTAACACAGCAAAGTTTGACCGCTGCGCTTCGACAGCATTGATTAGCGATGAACACGTGATACAAAAAAAAGTTGAGTTATTAAATAACAGAAACATTGCTGAAGAAGTAAAGAAACTCCGAATAGGTCCATAGTTTGTCTCAATATTTCGACGCAGGACTACAATATTTAAATATATGTAATTTATGTAATTTCTACTGCCAGCTGACTGACACTTATATGAGCCTTCACCTTCTAATCCACACCAAATACCTTTTAAAAACACCTGGTCCTTCACTACGTGTATTTAATAGTTTTGTTTGTTTTGTTATTATAAACCAAATGAGTAGGCCCTATATATATGACACTGTCCTGTCATGAATTTATATTTCTCCTGAAGATTACTTAAATTAAGTCGAAATATTGAGACAAACTATGGACCTATTCGGGATTTCTTTACTGCTGTAAGCTGTTCAGTGTATCAACTAGAAATATTGCTACTGCAGTGAAAAAGTGTACATTATACGAGCAATAAAAACAAAAACAAAAATTGTTTTTAAAATACTTCGATTTACTTGCAGAAAGATTTTGAATAAAAATTGTATTTATTGTGTTTATTAGAAAGTCTACCCACTGGCTAAAGCGACTCCGACAACATGTACAACCGTGCTGAAACTAGTAACTATATTTAAAGAGATTTTGATATCACAGTGCTAGGTTTTGGCTTGAGATATTGGGTTTTCTGCCAGTGATCTTAGGTAGATAGGCGTAGATCACCAGAGGTTTACAAAATTTCAATTGTACGCACAAAGCATTCCCGTATGAAAAAATGGCAGAGCGATATATATGTATAAGTATTGTGTAAATACCTTAAAAAAATACTATCGATACAAGAATTCCGTTTTTATGACATGATTGCCATGTTCACAGAGTATGTACTGCAGATAGGAAATTTTCACAATAGTTCAATTTTTTACTTTTTGTACATGTCAGATTTCGTTATGGTTATTCGCGCGTTACTCGTTACATATCACTGTAGACAACCATGTTTAATAACACTTTCATTGAGATAAAAAGAACGATTTACTTCCAAGTGCAGCAAATGAAATTAGTAATCATCATGTCATTGAATTCCACTGAACAATTACCAACATGGACACATAATTAAAATTTAATATATAAAAGGTAGAATTCGGGGAGAAGGGTTTGCGCATCAGGGTACGTGTGAAAGACTAAAACAGGTCAGTTATCAAAACGCCCAATATAGCTGTATACAGCCAGGTTTTGACAAGAAAACGTCATGAATGATTTATGCTTTCTCTCAATCGTAAGTACTCAATGTCAGATTGAGTGTCCTCTTGTTGTTTCTGTAAATCATCTTTAATCTGTTGTCGAAGACGTTTTACTTCGGCCGAAGCATTCATCTGATCACCATTGAGGGGGCGCGAGAGGATTTCATTTACCGTTGGCGCGTCCCGTTCGTCGGGTAAGCCTGGTTGGAACCGAACTGTCAGACGAGGTTTACTTGATGTTGCAGAATTGGTACTATGTATTTCCTCTTCTGAGTGCATTGATAACGAACTGTCATGGGAACTATAATCCGAATGGTCAGACATTGCCGATGAGATTGGGACAGATGATGAAATAGCGTCCTCAATTGGATCTGACATGTGCGTGTCTTCGTTTTGTTGATTGTCGACATAGTGCACATCGTTTTTATTAGCAGCTGTAGTGCTTTCCTCTGTAAGAATAGTACTGTTAACTATACTCTCTTCCATCGTAGCAGCCGTTGGGATACTAAAGGCAATACTTGAGTTTAAATTTGGAATTTCCTCTGATAATGGAACTGAAGCCGTGAAAGGCATGGGAGATATCGGGGTGTTTGGCCGCTTGGAAACCTCTTCACTAAATTGACAATCATTTTCTGTTAGTTTATTTCCCTCGTCACCAAATGCCACTTGATGTTGGTTATGCTCTTTCACCTTACTGATTAAACTAGTTGCGCTCTGAGGTGACTTGTTTCTTCTTTGTAAAGGTGTGATCAAACCAGTGCTAAAATGGATAAATTCTGCTTGCATACCGGTGTGGCTTGGATAAGTGGATGAAGGTGATGGGGAGTAACAAGAGTAAACTTTACTCGAAGACTGTACCCCTTCCGTTTTAGCTGACTGGCGAGGGGACATAAATTCTGTCTTCGACCCAGTAACTGTTATGTTTAATTCTGGATTTGACTTACTGTGAGCTTGAAAAGATGCAGGACTTGGTTTGATCTTCTGAAGGGCCCTTGCCGATCCATAAACTTCACGCCGTATAGAGTTAGCTCCTGCACTTCTACACGACTTGCGGCCTTGTTTTGACATCGAAGGGACTATACGGGTATCGCCGTCAGATGAGGAAACACTTATTTCTGTTTTAATGTCGTTATTTTTGTTCACAGTATCGGTGTTACGGGGGAAGTCAAAGCTATTTCTCTCCGTATCTTTAGATAAAGTTAGTAGACCATTTAAATTGTCTCTGTCCAATTGTGCTGCATTATTTGTTCCTAATTTACTCTGAGGCTTCTTCCCTCTTTGCTTGACACCTTTGTATACACTAGAACGGACAGGTGTAGCTAGCCTTGGAATCGGGCAATCGTCTGTTATGAGCTTCTGGAAAACTACTGGGTGAGTCTCACACAGAATCTGAAAATTAGAGAAAATAATAGAGAATTAGCTAGCATTTAATACAGATCATGATAATATTGTTTTAAATCTAACCTTTGTTACGTTAGCATGCTCCAGCCCTAAAGTCAGACAGATGGAATTACGATGTACTAGCAATCTTGAAACGCAAGCTATATAGAATGTCGAAAACTGGTCTCTATTGAGTGTGTCCGGAGCACTTTCGCCAACGGATACTCGAGCAGTATGCAGATTGATTGTAAGAATATGAAATTAAGATTTATTTAAACGCCAGGAAAAGTATCAGTTAATGTCGACAAATGCATTGAAAGAACGATTTCATTTCATTTTATTGTTGTCTGTTTTGATTTACGTACGTACTACTGATAATGGCAATATTTGAAAATGAATTGGTTTGAATCGTTTACAGAATTAGAAGCACATTTGTCTTGCTACACACTGGAATTGTCTTGAGTAAGGGAGGAGATCTTGGTTGGATGATCTTAGCCAAAGGCCAGGAGAGTTGATCTGTCCAGCAAAGAGGTTGAGCTAGTGGTGGCTGTTCATAAGTAGTACTCTCGCTGCAACAACATTAGAATGATAACAGAATGATACTGAGAAATACAGGTTTCCAAACCTTTTGTAAAAATCCAAACAAGTTTTGTCAAATCGTTATTGTCAATAACATAAATATGATATATAACTATTTGCATCCAAATCGTGATACAGAGATGGTTCGTTTCAGTATTCTTTGCATTTGGGGCAGTTTGCAATGCGTTTTTACACTACCTCACGTTTAATCTCTATTTACGACATCTCTCGTATTTTCTCTCCAGAAGAGCCAGTAGGTTAACAACAATACCTACTTCAATTATGCATGTACATTAAAGATGTTTTTTTAATTGGAAGAGATACACCTATAAATTCAACAAAGGAAGAACAACCCACAGCGTGTAACTCATTTTCAAAATTGAGAAACGGTCACTCGCCATTATCCTTACTCATTTTGTTTTTTCACACATTTCTTTACATTTGCCATTTTCTTTTCTGGTGATTTAGAGTCTCCGTTGACACCTATTCGAATTTTGCCTCCTTTCTGTAATTGTTGAGCCACTCGACTTCCACTATAGCCGTCAATGCTATAGTTCTGACCGTCTCCACTTGGACCTAAAATATACACATAGAAAAGAGTTAAGCGCCTCCTCCGCTTTTAGAAAATAACGATTTTCCTTTCGGTTATTGACAAATTGTGGCACTGTTTAGTGCAAATTTGATTTTGATATGTGTAGGTGTCAATGACATTCTCTCAGTGGTCGTGGTTGATGTTTAGTACTGTAAGTTTTTTAAAAAGTGTACAGATATGACAGCCCCCCTACTCAGGAAAACTATGAAGGTTACGAAGTCAATATATCTCAAAGGTCAGATGAAAGGGTTGGTGCGTCAACAAAGAGTGAAATTTGTAAAGTAAGTATCTGGTCTACCCTCCTTGTGCACGGCGTCCGATCATGTGTGAGACTTCTGACCTGCTGGAGAGGCAGCTGCTGATATTCGTAGGGAAGAACCGCAGCTATTTCTTGATCAGGCCTTTTTGACTGCTAGGGGCAGGTAGTTATGGCTTTGTGCCACAAGGATTCCACTGCCACATGACATGTGTTGTCATCGCATTTTCACCCACGAAGACCATTCAATCTCCTATCAGTAATATGGAACGGAAAACGACTCTCACGGACAAATTAATCTTAAACCATATACTGAAAAAGGAGACGCCAATATTGCTTTTTTGCGAGCCTGAATGAGTAGTGGCCATTGAAGTGGCTCCTAACACGATATCCAGCCGTTTTAATGCCATTCCGTACGGTTCTCATAAAGGCCGGTGTACGTCATAATGTCAAATGCAATATCTTCTCATTGATACGTCGCTTTTAGTGCCATAAAGCTGTAGAAAGGTCTCCTGATAACATGTGGAAATGGCAGAGACAAGTAATGTAGTGTATTTCAGATTAGATTTACACCCCCACAGACATCACAACATTGCACATACAAATCGGGTTTTGTCTCAAGTTACATATTACTCGCTCAGTACAATACACATTACACACACACTGTACATATATATTTTTAAATATTATCCCAGATACTTATTAAATATTGCTTGTGTTGATATGCTTACTGGCAAATGCATCGACCACGCCGTGGCCTTCTTGCTTTTTGGGACCAGAGAATGTAAGCCATTGACCTGCGCTTCTAGGCGTCGTCATCCCGAGTACACCGCTATTCTCAGCTCCCTGACCGCGAACATAGCACCCAGTACTCACGTCATGGTTAGAGTCGTGCCACTGTTCTCTAATTTGATTGGTCAATTCCTTCTTTCGTCGACTCGATATCAAAAGGTCAGGATCAACCTTGATCACCATAAAGCCTTCATAAGAGGGCGCTTTGCTTAAACGACCTGTGGAGAGTAAAAATTGAAACCAGTGAACTTGATATCAGGGAATAGGTTATATTGAATGCCTAAAGCGCAGTGTTTAAAGAAAAAGTTTCAATATAAAATTAATCATCATCAGATTACGGTACCTAAAATATTTACACAAGCCTCTGGAACTCAAAACCGATTTCTCCTGGAAGGGCTTGACTGAAAATATTGTGGCAGATGTGGTCATCAAAACGTGCCTCAAACGTGGTCAAGTGCCATAGCAATTCTAATCGTGACTCAATTGTGTTTAACAGATTGTATATGTGTTCGAATACCGTTTCTTTCTCTTTATTTATAAATATGATGAAAATGGGAGCCTCTAATAATAAGAACTATACACTGGCCAGAAAATGTTATCGTGAGTTGACCGGATCGCAACGAAAATGTTAAATCATGTTTTTCAATTTTAAATTCTGATTTTCATCAGGCCATTTAATTTGACTGCTAGAAAATCATTTTCGATTAAACAAGGAGAATAGCTCAGAAACATTCCCATGTGAAATTCAATTCATTGAAAATAGTTTTTGGGACTCATTGGGTTGAATTCATTAAATATCATGGCTTTTAAGTAAGATTGTAAGTCGGCATCTTCTTTTATTCAAGGTTTATACTTAGTTCAATCGCCGCACATGGTTGACGTCATAATCTGACCAATTTGGGGAGCTAAATAAGAACCTGATTTTATTTGTAAATTGAGAGGTCTGAAGTGAACAACTGGATTTTTTGGCTGGATTATTCTTCAAAATGCATTTAATTTTCCTAAAACAGCTTTCCCGAAACAAATTGAACTGCTGGTATTATGGTTAACTTAAGTCCCTTTCTTCATCTCCACCTTCCTTACTCCATTGTAATTGATATGAAAACCTCTTCTGAAATAAACATTATGTTTTCAAATGTGGGATTTTTTGGGGCAAAACTGGTGGTAACAACAGAGCTAACTTACCTGTGGTCTTTGGTCGCCTCCAGTAGGAGGTCTTGGCTACATTGATTGTTTTGGGTTTCCCAGGAATACCTGTCGCTGGTCGACCTTGTATGGAGACTATATCGCAACAGAGATGTATAAAGCATAAAATAATGTGAAGTTAAATTGGAGAGAAATATGTAATTTAAACGTTCCTTTCAAGGGATCTCGAAATTTGTTTTGCAACTGCAGCAAAGAAAAACAAAAAACAAAAACCTCGAAATAATAGATAAACTTGTTTCATTAACATCCGGTTTAACATTGTGTGTTTCCGTTTCAACTTTGCCCAGAGCATTACTTGAGCAACTTGAGCACTAATTTAACAAAACGATTGATCAAATATGCAATTGTGAAGTGTACAGGAAGGGATTGAGGTGAATTCTAATTCAACAAAACTAGCTCATTGTTGTTACCATTTATGGCTGGAGACCTCGATTGATCCTGAGCCCACGACGGTTCAGGCCTTCTAAGTTTGGTAACAGGGGCGGAGTTGGTCTTCCTGAAATATTTATTGATATTGGTTGCCAGCGTCATTATTTTATGCACATCAATAAAATTCAATGCACACAAAAGTTACATCTTTCATATGACATGAGACAATACCTGCGATTCAAATTAACAGATATATTTAAATTAAGACATCATTATTTTGTAACATTTGACACTTTAGTAACTAGCAAATCTAAGCGGAAATCCCAAACTGCATTTGAATAATTTCGAAAGGCAAACACATCATACTCCACTTGTTATCCACCCATTGTAAACCGTACATATAGTTTGCTTGTCCAGCAACTAATTGGATTTTCCCAGATATTGACACAATAGATTGACCATAAAACGAAGAGCTAACCTTGGTTTAGGATATCCAGATGCTCCGACCCAGCCACCAACAGTTGAGTTTGGCCGGCACAACCCTGTACCGAAATTATCAATGTCCACAGTGGTGGATAGGGTGGCTTGTGGTACGATATAGTGATACTTCTTTTCGATTTCCCCAAGTGGTCGATTCTATGCATTGAGACGTTCAAAAAAGAAAATTTAGAATACGGTAAAATACTGAGTTCTGTATTGTAATTAGCCTAATACGTAATCCTTGTCCTAGAACAAAACCAGATTTTCTAGATGTGGCCAATGAATTGATAATCTTCAAATCAAATCGGTGCGATGTTTATGTATCATATATATATATATATATATATATATCTCTACATTTATACATAACCCAAGGTAACAATTCGAGCGTCCAAATGTTTAACCGATATTAATATTTGCATGCCAATAATATATAATTATAATATAATTAACGTCAATCCAGAGACAAACACGACACATATACAATACGGTTCATCAATTCAAAATCCGTTTGCAGCATCTACACTTATGAGTTGTGGAATCTAATTTTGTAAACAGATAATCTAAATACTTCTGTTTAAGACCTTGATCCGCTTGATCGACAAAATAAAGTATGTTTTCAAGTCCACCAAAGGACGACAACCCATAGTTAATAAAACCTGTCAACTGAACTTAAACTTTATAAATTTAAGTTGTCATCAGAATTAACTTATCGAGTAAAACGTCACGAGTACGATGCATGGAAATATGCTAATTATGCTACACAGTTGACATAAAATTTTAGAATAACACAGTCTAAGTCCGCGAAATGAAATACAAATAAACCTCATGTCATTAATACAATAAGTAAGGCTCTAAACGACACATCCGATTGGAAATATCGAAATGCAGCTTTCTCTCCAAAAATAATAATACATATTCATAATATAAAAATCAGAATATTTTAGGCCATTCTTGATAGAAAGTGGAAAAATAAATCTGGCCATTTCACCTGGGAGTATTTCCGAATGACCTTCTTTGCATGAAGATCAGCGTGGTCCATCGCATTCAAATAACGTGTCGCCATGGCCAATGTTTTTTGGTGCCGTAGTTCACTTTCAATTTAGTGAAGCATCTGATGACGCCATGATACTACTCTCAATGTAATTCCATCCGTTCGCGGAATCTGCAAATGACAAAGGGTCAGGTTATCAAAACAAACACATATATATATGCATACATACCATGCAAAATATCAAATAGTCCTTACAAAAAATATAATACACGTTTCAACTACCTTCAGTTTCATCAGAATTAAGAGAATAAAATAGTCGCTTCTCGACTGTGATTAACTGTGATTCATTTAAATATGTAACTACTATTCAATCACTATTCACACACTGGAATTTCCCTATAACACACAGTTATTGCTGTAGTTATTTCCTCCACGGAGGAGGTAATAGCTTATGATCTGCCCATGTGTCAGTTACGCAAAGTTAATCATCTGTTAATATCCTTCGCTTTGGGAGCCCAAGACATTAATGGAAGGTTTGCTTATAAACTCAATATAACACCTGTGTGACCTTTATTGACTTTAAAGTAGCGTGATAGGCCTGTAATCAGGTTTCTTTTCGCATTGATTTAATGCTCTAAAACAACATACTGATTCCAAACACATGCTACAGGCCATATGAAGCTGCTGCATGTCGCAGAAGTAAACCTACAGAAGTAGTTATTCATTTTACGACATTAATCTAAGATATTGTTGCATACTGGTGTATTGAATGGATTGGAATGAAATGGTAAAAGCTTCATACCCCCAAGCCATCTATGTTACTCATGTTTGTCAGTAATAACGGAAACAGGTTGGGTATGTGACTTTAATGCGATAGCTTTATTGATAAAAGCTTCGATAGTCCCAATTTACATTAAACCTGAATTAATTCTCAGACGGCAGTTTTATTGATTCTCTCGCCTCTGCTATTCACCTAACAATAAGGTGTGTGTGTAGCACTGAATTTGTTAAAAACACAATAAAGACGCAAAGCAGTCAAGAAGGGCATCGGAATGTAACTAGTATAGCATTCCCGGTAATGTGTTTACATACATTTCATGGACTGGTATCGATACACTACAGTATTGTACTACAGTAAGAGTTCTGTGTCGTTATTAGTCTACTACGTAATAAATATAACATATACTACAGTCTGATCCATGCAAAGGAGAGCTGTACCAGCAAGTCTAAATAGTGTAGGCCTATGTTATAACATATAATATATATACAGTCAACTCGGGTAATGTAATGTTACTTATATTGCTTGTCACGTAACCTACTTATATTTCATAGACTACCAATACATGGAAGTATTATACTACAGTTCGATCAAACTGTTCATCAACGAAAAATAGGGTAGGCCCAAGTAAGGAAAATATGGTAGTCATGTTAACATCCATGAAACCTTGGACTACGACCTCTTCAATTGATTTTTAACTGCACGTACTACGATCAAGGATTACGGACTCCGTATCTCAGTTGGGTTTGGCAATATATATTTTATTATCAAACTATATAAAGTCCTAAAACTTTGCACAGCCTGCATACGTCCATAGGGCGTATTTCCATACATTTCCCGAACTCCTACATTGGCCACCTACATAACTTTAACATTACTGTTACACGAATCCACAACATGATCAAACTAAATCTGAATTATGTTCTGTTTGAGTATCAACACTTTCAGTCAAATCCAGGAAGTAAACATTTCTTAAAATATTTAAAATGCAAACCTGCACAGCCAATGGCGTCCAATGAGATGTCTCATATTGAAATTCGCCGATAAAAAGGGTATACTGGACCGTACATATTCGGCAAAACACATGGCTCACAAAATCGAAATTTCATCGTTTTCTCGTTGACCACGGCAAAAAAGAAGATTATTATTATGCCAATTTTACCTTCGGTCTCTGGTAAAGTCTACCCGGTACCATACCGCCGATATGCTTCAACTGTTTGCATGCTTGAGGGTTGGCGCCGACCTCGCCAAATGTTTGGTTCTTCTAAAGAGAATGGCTAACAACTTAAAATATAGATATCCATGTCCGAAATAGAACGTGAAGCTAACCCATTAACGCTCGTGAGTGATTTATTGTCCGACATGATTTTCCGGAATAGGCCTATATACTACATGTATTTATGAGGCAACACGGGCCAAGTTCAATATATATTTACATTCTCACTTCATACCGGTTACCGATTTCACTTCTTATTTATTTTCTGAATGGTAAACGAACCGATAGGGAAGTGAGCACGTTCGCCGGTATAAATGCTTGATAACGTGATTCGTATATGCACAATCATCCACAAGGATCCCTTTACATATGTTACCTACTTATGATAATTGATGCCATGTTGACCTCATTTGCCGGGTGGTAGAAAGTCTGCCTGGGATCAATCCCCTGCCGAGTAACTTATGGTTGTAAGTTTTAAAAACCACAAGTTGTTTCTTTCTCGCTCCCAGATCAACAACACTTGTCTGTCGCCGTGTGACTAGATACAATGACTACTGTGAATCGGTGTTCCAGTCCCTGAGATAAATGTTTTTGTGCGACCAGTACACGAAAGCATTTTTGTCAACGCACAAGTTAACGGGGGAGCTTAAACGCAAAGTTGATAAATTATACAACTTTTTACACATATACATACCGGTATAGTAACTGAATCCCACAAGATTACATCACCAGTCATATGTCCTATTTTTTACAGTTCCTAGCTGTAGAGAAACATTTCAACAGCCAACACGGTCTACAACATGTGCACATTTTAGCGTATATATGTAGGTAGAGGTAATCTGAGTATAATGTCTAACCTGGAATTAATAATTAATCATGCATGCCTTTCGCACAACACAAAGTGTCTCAACACTTGCTCTCAGACCAGTTACCACGAGTGATCAAGTCAATAAAGAATCGAATGTGTTGACAGGTAGATACATATTTGAACAAATATTCAGCCTGATTACCATTACCTGCGGCCACTTCAAAATATGCCGGTGAAAAGAGTGTATATACGCTGTCCAGAGATTCCCTCCGAGTTAAGCAATAAGCGAATGTGCATATGTCGGTGATCCTGTGTCAACTATTATATTCAAAATCCTGGTAAAACAGCGATCAACGTATACATTTCGTTTACACGTTTGATAAGGCGGTGGATGTCAAGATTTTGTGATATTTTCTTTGAGTCATAAATATATTTCCTGGCCATGATTAGTAACAAATTAAGCAATTTATTTCCTGAACCTAATCCCAAAATAATTTCATGCTTTTTAAATTTAATATTTAATTTAAGAATTATATTTATCCAATTGTCAAAGGATCAACGTACTTTATCAACTTAAAATCAGGCTTCAAAGTATATTGATGCCCTTTGACCGCAAATCATAGGTCCCTGTTTTATTGTCTAAATTTCCAAGCATGAACACAGTAAACTGATAACCCGGCCAGGTATAAATTACTCGTGAAGCGTTGCCTGCCAGACACTTAATGAATCATGACATCAACGTTATCACTCCTGCTTGTGGTGATTGTCGGCCTTACCCGCTGATCAGCTGAACTCTTCCGTTGGAGAGCCTCGTCAATTAATGACTTGGTTCACAACTGCTATAAATTAGTTGTATTATACATAGAGACAGGTAGAAGTGGGCTTTGTTTTTCACAAACTTTGGTAATGTCAAGTTATTGATATTGCCTGTTTGAAAACATTTATTTGGTTTTCGAGGCTTATATGTTTTCTAAATACAGTTGATTGGCCATTTTACTGTTGTCGTTATTATTATACAGCCTATAATAGAGTTTGTAAGGTTAACAAGACATAACATGACGAATTAAACGGAAACTTGACCGAGTAGGCCTATTTCTGTTTATCCCCGAGCCACAGCCAACAGTTACCCTAATGACCAAATATACTTTCTTCCAGTGGTGATTACATAATATGTTCCAAAATGAAGGAATGTCACCCCGGTCTGTTACCATGCGCAAGTATTCGCACATTTTGTTGAGCTGAAACCCAATGATTAAAAACAGTAGATACGTATAGCCCAGATAATCGTACACAAGAGAAGACAGGATTGAGACGAAATGCGAGAGGAATATTGATGTCTATGGTTTTATCTGATTGCGTTCGTCTGGTGTGTTCATGCAGAGTCTTTCCATCCAATGCATAAAGTTTTATCATCTAATATATTTATAACACTACACTGTACTTACCGCTTCGAGAATATTTGAGTATCTGCTGTTTCATTGCAATAATAAATTATTCAAGTTTGATCCCGGAATATCGGTATGCATCATTATCCAAAGAAATTGATTCTGACCCGTCGGGCAACGGTGTAGAAAAAAGACACTGAATGAATTCTTTAATTTTCTACATTTCTACAGATGCATATGAGCTGTGTGTATAAGGATATTTCACACATCTACAGACAATTTATAGTATTACACCTGTAACAAAATTCCGCAGTACTTGTTACCTGCATTCACCCGTTGGAGGTCAAAAGTCTCCCATGTAGATGACACAGCATGAAATATGAGCTCAGCACGAAATACACCCCACGTTGACGACAATAACTAGAATATGCCTCTTAGCAAATAGAAATAACTTTGCTTTGACTTCAATGGGCCGCCAGCTTATTGACTCAGTGTATAGGATATGAGAAGGGTAGAGCACAAATTCATAAATAGCTACGCCAAATGGCAAATGCTCGCTGTATGTTATTCAAGAATACATGAGCCGATTCAGTGTACTGAGTTAATCAAGCATGACCAACATTTAAATCATGCCCAATTTATAGAGCTCCCAACAGTATATAATACCGTACCAAACCCTAATATTTATTAAAGGCAATAACCCAAGTTTCCGCAATGTTGGCTTTGTAAACACCATCAGCTTAAGAGGTTTAAAATGTAGGGCCTACCCTAGCTGGTCTGTCAATCAAAACGCGCCACATAAATTAAGTAAGGTTCTTTCTTTTAGAATGAGTCATGCTTCTAGAATGGGTCTGTTCTGTCGTATGAACTTGTAACGTACAACATTGACGTTAACACATAGTCATTTTATACTTTGAATGAAAACACCAATCCATACTCAGAACAAAAGGAAAGCTCTGTCGTGTAGGCCTACAGTTAAATATTGCTGGCCGAGGACCATGCATGCAGGCAAGTAAATAAAATAAAATAAAATAAACACAAAAATGCTCTTCTTTTATCGCATAATGAAAGTAAATAAAAAGCATAATGATTTGCTAGGCACTCCCTGACTTCTTGTCGGTTTGTCCCGCTTTCTTATAGATAAGAAAGTGATATATACTAATACAATACCCTTAGTTCAACGTCTCGCTATATTACTTTAACTGAAGGTGTACCCGCATTATACTTTAAATGAACTAAGGTGTACCCATGAATTCGATGCTAGATAATATAATAGGCCTATATGATAAAAACCGGAAGCAAAGAAGAAATCGCGTTGGGTGACAATAGTTCAACAAAATAAGAGTGTATTTTAGCAAATAATTCGCTCTTGATCGTTATACCTTGTTCAAAGCATGGAAGTGAAGCATTACTGCTAAATGCTGTTTTCCATGTTCAAAAGACGGTTCCAAATCAATATTTGTAAATGGACTGGAACTTTCGTGAGAAAACACCATCGCAACCACGTTAATAACTTATATTAATGGGGTTTAGTATTTAATTAAGCGTACATGCCTACGTTCATTTGTATAAATAAATGTACTATTTAAACGACGAAATTGACAGATAGTGCTGTTCAGGAATGACCAAACCGACATGTTTTAATGTTGAAACTATGTCCTTAAAAGTTAAGGAAAGAACAGGATGACATGTTTGAAGCTTGAACCCGTGTCATTAAAATTCTGCAAAGAATATATGACATAATCAGAATACTGTGAATTGTCAACTTTCTGACGTTTTTAACAAGCGACAGTTATTTTCAGATATACTAGCACCATTATCTAGATGCAGAGTTCTGTATCTGTATTAGTCTACTACATAATCCGTATATTATCGAGCCGTAGTAAAGCAGTTAACAAAGTCATAAAGTCAACTGTTGTTTCTCCTGATATTTAAACTTTAATTAGTTAATCAAAAGGGCATTGGCATTATGCATGTACATTGATGAGCTGGCGTAAACCTCCCGTGATGACTTGTGATTCTGAAGTTATGAAGATAAAATCGGATTTATCAAGATGGAATTATGTAAATGTCATCACATTAATATCATTACACTATAGTATAGGATTTGGAGAAGCATACACCTGTTATACTCTCATCATGTCCCATTGGTGTATGGCCATTGTCCTACTGTTGTATAGTAGGCCCCATTGGAAGATAAAGTATGAATAAACTAAGCCTATTTACTTACAGTATCATGTTATATTGTGTTTTAAAAACATTTCTTCCTGGTTCTTCTTTAAGATCATTTAGAGTAAGCTATAGAGGGTTTTGTGCGGTGGCTCATTAGAATCATACAATTTCATATCAGTTTCATGCATGTTTTGTTCCTGTAATATCTGTCGAATGCAATAGCTGAATCCAGTAGAACCACAGAATAGCTTAGCATAAACTAATATGAAGGAGTTTCCTTAATAATTCAAAAGCTTAAAACGTGTAAAAGCTTGATGGGTCGAGTAGTGATTCCAAATTTCATCTATAAAACTGAAATATTGTTTGGTAAAATTATATTTGAAAGTCGACAAATTGTGGGAAAAAATAAAAATTCGAAATGAGTTTCGCAAAAAATCAAAAAAGGTAAAGTAAAACACGTAAATTAAAATAAATTTCGAGAAAACTACTATGTATTTCGCGAAAATTAAGTGAAAATACAGTAAATTAATTTCGACTGCGGTGGAAATATTCTCACCTCGGTGGTAATATTCTTACCGCTGTGATAATATTTCCACCGTGGTGAGAATTATTTCCACCACGGTGGAATATTCTTACAGTAAGAATTATTTCCCATTGCGGTGAAATTATTATCATGGAGGAGATAATTCATTTCCACCGGTGTGAGAAATAAGTCGCACCGCAATGAAAATTAATTTCCACAGCGGTGATAATATTTCCACCGCGATGGAAATTCTTTAATATATCACGCAATTCATTTCAGTTTTCTAAAAATTCATTTCAATTTTCAAGAAACTCATTTTATTTTTTATGTATTTCATTTGTAGGCCTATTTGTTGTATAGGCCTATACAATTTATTAATAATTTATTTAATTTCAAATTAAACTATATATTTTTTTTACAATTTCTCGATTTTCAAAATATAATTTATAATTTACCTTGCAGAGGAACAAAACATGCAAATAATTGATGTAGAATTAAAAAAAAAATAACCCTTAGTTTATGAGCGTATAAGCTACCCTTAGTTTTATCCTAGAAAGAATAGTGGATGAAAATAAATTTATGGCAATGATGCATGTCAATTAATTTCGGATTTAGTATAATACAAAAGACATGACTTCCCATACAAATGTTGTCAATAAAAAAGGTAATAAAATGGACCTCGATCTCAAGTAAGCTCTACACAATGTATTATATACGTACGCAATCTTCTGAATAAATTCAGAAATAACAAGTCACCACAGGAGGTTTACCCCGGTTGATACGCTAAAACCTGCACTTGATTTTTAAAGATGGGATTTATTTAGGCCTATTAACCTATACACACGCAGGTATAAATTCACAGGTATCCTGAAAGTATTCAACAAGGGATAAATTAAAAGCAGTTACTAAAATATAGGCCTTATATGATCTATGAGCCTATGCCTTAGAAGCATTTTGTCGAGATTGAAGATTGAAAAAGGCCAAACTTAAATATTTCTGTTCTTCGATGGAAACAAGCCATTTGTTTACGTGCACGACACAATACTCTTTGAATTACACTGAACCTGTGTGATTAATGCAGTCGTTGAAACTGATGTATATATGTTTATGCGTGGGCTACACGGTCAAGGTATACTTTGTCAAGTTTTCTATTTATAGACAACGGCTGGACAGATATAGGTCAGCCCTGCAGACTCGTACATTTTTGTGGGGAATCCCCAGATCTCAGCTATCTCTTTTATGTACAACACTACACAATGAACGAGTGTGTTATTCTCTCTGTATTTCGCGGGAGCCAAAATGGAGGAACATTTCGGAGTCGATTGGTTATCTTAGAACTGTGTATTTTGTTTGAAATTAGATAAACCTACAATAACGACACAGACGAGGGGGTTTTATCACATTTAGAAAACACATTTTGTTTCGATTCATGGGCTGCACTAAACTGTTCTACACGTGAGTTAAATGGGGACGATCACTAAGGTTGAAAGAAGTGGACACTTTGGAAACTGCTTGCGAAATGGCGAAGGTAAACGAAGGCGATCATGTTGACCGGACTGGTAACAATGGGTTAACAGCCCATGTTGAATCGGAATGCCCACGGGTCTTGGCTTGTATAGAGACTGAATTTGATGAGGGATCTGACAGTGAGAACGAAGAACATAACAGACAGTTACCGTCACCTGAGCAAGTGACCGTTCTCGAAGGAGAGAACCTCGTAAGGAAGGAAAACTTACAGGGCCCTCATCCCTGGAGGGAACGTCTGCGCCGAGTCACAAGGGACGACGGCCGAAGACTGACTGGTATCAGGGACATTCGAAACGAGGAGCAGGATCCAACAGCTACCGTGGAAAGATCAGACAGTTTTGACAGGTTTGTTTTATAAGCTGATTGTCCAATCATACACATGTAACATGTAAATTAATTTAGTTGTGGTGTCAGATCAGTGTAGTTCCCATCTGTGTTTATATGAAATATATATTATGCAAACGTCTTCTGCTAGGCATATTTAATCAACGAATATCAGAAGGAGTAAAATAGTGGCAATTTTTTAAATGTAAGAATATGCTTAATGTTATTGATTCATTATTGGTACATGTGTTGGTGTGTATATATATTTTTTATAATTTGTATATATCTTTTTGTATTTTGTATTGTATGGTACATGTGTACATATTTTTATAAAGAGTAATCACATCTGTGCCCGAGTTCGGATCCCGGCGGAGGCAAGCAAAATTATCTTTCTCTACATTTATACAAAAATATATACTGAAATATATACTTTAGTTGTTCTCTCCTTTGCCAATCTATAGTGTGCTGGGGGTAGTTTTATAAAACTTACTACTCAACGTTATCATCATAAATGATGTCATCCTGGGTTATGGTCCTACAATGTAAGAATATGCTTAATGTTATTGTTTCAATATTGGTATATATAAGCTTACTGATAGAAAGACTAGAGTTGTGCGCCTGAAAAGTATGCAGTATGTGCAAGATAGATTTGTCCCGGCAAATTTAGAGCCTTCAAATAACAATAATATAAAACAAAAACGTAATTTTTAAGACTTACCTGACACAATTAATCTATTTAATATTACGCTCGGAATTAGACAACAGTATATATCCCAAATATTCAATAGTTTTGCTGTACGAGGGTCATTTTGTAATCCACTATAACCAACTAACTTTTGAAATGTCGTCTTGTCAAAGTATTTTGCCTAAAAATCAAGCTGTGGGCATGTCATGATCCCACTTTGTGGGCGGTCTAATCATCTCCTTGGCTGTCACTCTGTTCATGATAGCGTACAATGTAGATGTATCGCAAGTAAGTGCATGGTGTTTGTCAACCAGTCTGACGTCATCAGGAAGGGGAATTACAGGGCGGTCCTAGGTGGATCATAGCTGGCGTCACATGATAACATATTATTTTTAAAATGGCGGCGGTTTTTCGAAGCTTAATGATTTCTACGACCAGAACACAGGGCCTCTTACTTTAGGTATGAGATACCTGGGTTTAAGGAGACGGCATTTATAATGAAAAGTTTCGCACACAGTTTCATGAAACTATCCCCTGAATGACCACATTTTGCCTCACATGCTATTTTCCTGTAATAATTTTTATCTCAAAGACAGTCCTGTGCAGATCTTTTGCAACTTTCAAGCTATAATTAACAGTCTACAGGCACACATTAACCCTTAGAAAAATCTTACTTTAATGATTGATCCTCGTACATAACCATCTGATCTGACATATACAGTATATAGAAATGTAGTCTAATTATGCTGTATATGGTAATTTACGGTTGTTACACTTGTTAATCTCAAGTGTTGATCTTGTATTTTTCCTAATATAGGGCATGGAAAGATGGCCGTAAACTGAACCATGATGAGAAGATAAATGATCACAAAATTAGATTGAGACTAAAGGCCATGCCTGTGAACAAAAAGGATTCTTTTTCTCGCAAAAATACAGGGCCGATGGTGAGTAAATATAAAGTTTTGGTAATAATGCACTGCAGCAATAAAAACAATACACGCTGATTAAAGAATTAAATTCTTTCCTTCAAGACATCATCAGCAATGTCAGTTAATTGGCTACACTTTAATTTATGCACCCCTGTTTGGCTCATTGTTTGATATTTATAGCTCAGGACACTGGCTTCACTATATGAATTTTTTACAAGACATCAGGACTGATAGTCACATAAATGTATGTATTCAAGGGGTTTTCGAATTCTGGATGCCTCGATTTTAACAGACTTGCAGGGCTAATAACCATTTACATGGAGTAACATTGGTGCCTCAATGCATCCCCAGATATGAAAGCACATTGACACATCCTCATTATAATATTCTCCATTCATTTTTAGTTTTCTGTCTTTTTGTTATTAAAACCTTACTTAACCTACAAATCTGGGGATGGAATTAACAGAAGCCTTCTACTTTTACTTCTTGAGAAAAACATCATATGATTCTGTGAAAACATAAAATACATAATTTTTGGGTGCATAGATGTGACATTGAAAGATTCTTTTAGGATCAGAAAGATGGAAGCCATATGTTTGATTCTACATTTAGGCTTATACATGCAGGGGTCATAGTCTTCCTATATTTCCTATATATTCCTATAATTTTTGGAACCTCCTATATTCTCCTATATTTTGTAAAATCTTCCTTTTTTTCCTATATTTTATAAAAATGGCCATCCATTTCCTGTGTGTCTGCTGTAAAAGAATAAACACACCCACAATTCCTGGTGTGTTCAGACCCGACACTACTTGATAATATCGCTACGGGCTATGCTGAGCAGAGAATATTTGCATATTATACATGCACAGTGACACAGAGAAGTGTTTCGGACTTGTTTTCGGAAATTCGATACATTTCAGAACTTTATTTTAAATTCTTGCACCATCTATAGCCTAATAAGGAACTGTGCGGGAAGGCCGTCGAGGTCGATTTGTTTTCAGATATGTTGTTCCAGTGTGAGTTTATCATCTTCCCCTATAGCCGTGGACACTGGCGTATTATTAGTAATAAACCTTAGTAGAATTGCTGCTAACTTCAGCTTTTGCCATTGATTTCATTTTTGCGAGACCGACCTAGCATGGAGTCTCTTCCAATACAAATCGGCGTATAAGTTTGCCAATATGTATGTATTTATAGGTTATTGGATTGGATGGTTCTGTATGGACGAGTCCTGGCGCAGGGGCTAGGGCGCGTCTATACAGAACCATACAATCCAATAACCTATTTGTTATACACTTACTAATGTAAATTATATAAGATTAAGTTCGTTTTATACATCAAAGGAGTTTTTGATTACAAAATTTCTGCAACTTATGTCTTTTACCACTGATAGATAAATGATTTTGCATGACGCTGTTAGAGCGCACTGACATCAGGCCCTGTTCCCTTGACTGTGATGTGTATCAAAACGTTATGTCACAACAAAGAAATGACATCAGTAGGGCGTTCATTTTACGTCAGAAAGATCGGTGTCCAATATCGCTGAATATTGGACAGTTGTAGTTTATACATAATATCGCTGGGCTGGACAGTAGAGTGTATAATAAATTGCTATACATAGCTGGGGACGGGACCTTGTGACACTCCCACAGTCTGTCGGTAGAATTTCACTTTTAAGGAGATTTCATTGTTGCAGAGAATTAGATAATTAATATCAATCTTCAGGCCAGTAGATCTATGGTTTTTAATATTCATACTGAATGTCATAATTCACTTCAAGTTCCAG
>JAVFBZ010140884.1:0-28683 GCA_032466195.1 Katharina tunicata
AAATTTCAAAAGCTGTAGTGAAAAAGTAACCAAGATACAGCCCGGACAAGCTTACCGGACATACGGACACACAGACACACGGACATACGGACAGAAAAAGTAAAACCTATATGCCCCCCCTCTTACTAGAGGGGGGGCATAATAAACTGTGTTGCTTTTTTATATATACTAAAACTTTATAACACACCCAGAATAAGAATGGTTGTTCTGTTATCCTAAACTCTAGTTTTCCTTATTTCCCACATGTAAATTAACCCTATCTTCTTGTTTTTAGCAGGTCAAATCTATTAGTAATGGGTTATCTCCCTTTTTTATCCAGAACAGAGCCCAGTCTGTCTGGCTATCAAAAATCTCAACACTACTCTTCTACTCTAGCACAGCTTACTCAGAAGATAAACAGAAAGTAAAAAGGACACTACTTCCTCTGGCTAAGGTTGTGTGAACCCCATTTTTATGATCTAATAAAGGAAACGATTTACTGTTTCTTAAAAGTTTTTATTTTTTCTTAGTATTATATGAGATTCTTTTAGATTTAGAAGCTTTTTTAGTAAGGTACTAAACAGAAGATTTATCACATCATTTATACAAAACATAGATTATTGGTCGTCCCATTTTGATACAGATTCAAATTTAATTGCTTTGCAAAATACATTGGCATTGACAAATTGAGCAATGATGAATAACTTGTTATCCATATGTTGTCATTACTACTTATTCAGAAACTGGACCCCAATATAGCTATCAACAGCAAACAGAACAGTGTACACACAAAACGTATTTGTGTGTTCTACATTTAGACAGTTTCTGTGTCATTATTTACCAAACATTTTGAAATATTTTCATACAAATTTCACTAATGATGCAAACGCAATCAGGGCACAAAACACTGACAATGCCTGACATCCTGAGTTGAGTACATAATACGTCGTAATAGAAGAGCATATAGCTTCATGGTATTTTACAACCCCTTCCATAATTACGGTCTATAGACTTCTGATTGATCACCAAATAAAGGTATGTGTGAAGTTTTAAAAGTGTCGGTCAATTTGCTGCAGAGATTGAGGTACCGGACGGATGAACAAGACCACCACAATACCGTTGGTATATTTATGCTATGGGGAAAAAATTCAACCCTGAAAATATCCAGTCTCAACTTGGTCACCACAACAATAAGGAATCTACAGAATTATCATTTTTAGACAAAAGCTGCAGAAAAAATTGAAATAAAATATCTTGGGTGAAAGTTATCCATATGCCTGGATGACATTTATTGATTTTTATCTTTTTTATGTAAAAATAATTTATGCAAACTGACATCCTGCCCAAACCATATATTTTTCCAGGGTTAATGATTAATCCGTTTTCAATGCAATTAGTTCACGGGAAAATACTAGTGATCTTGTCTTTTAAAGAATTCTTTGTTGTACTTTTCTTTCTTCTTTATTCTGTAAATGTACACATGTATAATAATTATATACCCTGGGCATGTTTAGGGTGTCAAACTCTCTTCTACAAGCAGTTTGTACTGCACTCAAATTTCACACACACAAAAAACTACACAAGCATAAACTTCCTATCATTCATCAGTTCCTCAAGGAACTTCTGTTGTTTATTTGCTGCCATGCCAATGTTTTGTTTATATATCTTAGAAACAAGTCTTATTTTTCTTCCTACCACCCATCATCGTTTATCCCATAGCTTCCTTCTAAACTAACCCATGTAAGCTATGTTCAATCATGTTAACTTAATCCTGTATTCCATGTTCCCGTTTGTGTTTGAATGACTTTAAGTTTATGTTCTGTGAAATGGTGCAATTAGGCAACGCTCAGTGTGCTGGGGTAACTGAGTGCAAATGGGCAGCTGGACTGAAAAAAAAACTTTTTATGAACCCAGCATCGGAAAAAGTGGGGTTGGTTTTTAAACCCAGTCTGGCCACACCAATTGAATAAGTTGGATTATGTCCCCCATATCTGCTGTTTTTGCAAATCACGATAAAAAATAATTAAAAAAAAGGAAAAATGGTTTTTGTTGTTGTTGACTTCTACGAGATCTTAATGGTTGGTTTTCTGCTATAACAAGAATTTTGAAAAATCCCTTCATTTACCAGAAATTAGCAGGTCTGATTTGGTACATATCATACATTGGTTTGTTATATGCATTGGTTATTTATTCAAATTTTAATTAATATAAAGAGCTTTCTGTGTCTTTCATTTTAGTAAACTTTTGAACTGTTTAAGAAATTGTTTAATAAAACAGTTCTCAAATTTTATTCTTTCCTCCCACTCTCCTGTAACACTTACCCTAAAAGCCAAATTCGACCCCATTTACCACTTATAAAACTACATTTATGCAAAGGGTAAGAAGTGTATACATGCAACTTTGAAATTTTTATGAAGTTTAAATTATCAGAAAATGTCAGTTTTAGTTCCAAATTCACACTTAAACATTCAATAAATTAATTAAAGTGTGTGCCCTTAGAGGTCGAATTTGTTGAAGGTTTAGGGTATTTCCCCTTGTTTTTTTATTTCCTCCTCAAATCCGCCCGTAATCTGACTTATTAAATTAGTGTGGCCATGGCCACCTTTCACTTGTTCCAATGCTTTGCGTAAATATGTTGGATTTTTCAAATTCTGTGTTTAAAATATATTTTAGTTCATGGAATAATAGACTTTAAGAAATTCTATTTGATTTGTTTTTATGTTTAAATGTGGTGCATTCTATGTTTTGAGCTAAGTTGTCTAAATTTGGAAAACTACACTTCACATTTGAATGTTTCAAGTTTTGATGTTAAAAGTGTGTGTGCATGGGCCTTGAGTGTGCATGGGTCTTGTGTGTGCATGGGTCTTGTGTGTGCATGGGCCTTTGTGTGCATGGGTATTGTGTGTGCATGGGTCTTGTGTGCAGATGGGCATTGTGTGTACATGGGCCTTGTGTGTAGATGGGCCTTGTGTGTAGATGGGCCTTGTGTGTAGATGGGCCTTGTGTGTACATGGGCCTTGTGTGTAGATGGGCCTTGTGTGTAGATGGGCCTTGTGTGTAGATGGGCCTTGTGTGTACATGGGCCTTGTGTGTAGATGGGCCTTGTGTGTAGATGGGCCTTGTGTGTAGATGGGCCTTGTAGGTTACGCTCTGTGTTTCATGCTTGTCTTGTTCAGCACGCCATCTATTAAGGCTAAATGTTTTGTGTCAATTTTGCATTTGAAATATGTTTGTAACCACTGTGTTTTTTCATTAACGGACTCGTAAAGCAAAAGTACCATTTAACATTTTAATGGGCCATTTTCTACTTTGATTTTATGCTGTTTTTGTTTCATTAGTAAACTTCTGCTTTATACTCTACTAGCAGCATTTCATCACTATTGCTTATGTTTTGCTAAAGTAAGCAGAAAAACATACTTCTACCAAAAAGTACTTACACCCTATGTTTCTTACTTCTAGTTGTGCATACATCATTATGCTCTACCTAACTCATCCCCTTACAAACTGAACACATACAGCACTGTTTCATTTTTTCTGACATTTTTCTCGGCTTTATCAGTGAGAGACCGGCTGTTACCGATGTTTTTCCAACATTTTCTGTCAGTCTAATCAAACCGAAATCCTCAAGAGTCAGCAGAAACTAAACTGAACTCATACAATAACCTTATTACAGGTATTTGCCTTAAATTTCTTGGCCTATTTAAGAATATCACTTATGACAGATTTGAGTCTTCACTCTTGTATGTAAAGACCACAACCCAGGGACAAGGCTTTCTCTTAACACACGTCAGAAAAAAAAAACTCATTGCTTCCTGAATAACCCTCTCATGTTTAGCAAATTTATATGTATATAGAATTGATTTTAAAGATTCTTTCGCCCTCTGACAAAGGGCAGTATAAATAGAGTTCACATCCACATTGTCATACTTGGCACTGGAGGATCAATATCTTTCCCTCAAAGTTATCACTTTTAAGTGACTTATCAGTTTTGATTGTGTTAGTGTCACTTTTTACAGTTGGAATACACAGCTGTCATGAGTGAGATACCCCTGAAATACCAACCATTCAATCCTAATTTCCTGACTTAAATTAGTATATATATTACCCACAAGAAATGTATCTTTTCTATATGCCAAACTGTGTGCAGAGAATAACACCAAAACTTCCGAATGTGTAAATGTTTGCTTTGAGAGGTCTACTTGGTATCAAGAGTGTTTCCTAACAGCAATAAAATTACTACAAATAAGAGATCAAAGGCAGTCCTATTACCTTTCCACTTAAGTTAAATACCAAGCAGTTTTTGTAAGTCTATACACTTGGCTATCTAATTGATGGTCTACATTTATGAAGATGTGATGCTTAGTTTAATCAGCTGTTTTTACCATTTTTTCAATTAGCTGCCTTCTATTTTTTTACTGAACACTCAAAATTGTTTCTTTTAATCCTCTATTTTACATTAATATATTTATCAATCTGGTATTAAAGGTTTATTGTTCTCAGATGGAACAACAAACGGTCTATGGTAACATTTTAATATCTTTATATAGATGAAGTAACCCCATTGTATTTAACACAGTAACAGTAGGTAACAAAGGTATAAACTCACCTGGATTGCGTGATCATCAACACTCTGAAGGACATCCTTATCCATGGCATCCAGGGTTGGTTTGGGTTGGGAGCGGGGAGCAGGGGCTGGCTCAGGGGTCTGTTCATTCTCCACCCTCACTGGGATTAAAGTGAAAGAGTTGGGGGCCTGTGGTGGGGTCTGTCCCATGGATCGTTTCTCCACTAGGATAGGCTTACTGCTGGGAGGGAAGCTAGAAATCTGTGCCTGTTGAGCCTCGGGGACGATGGCTTGTCCTTGGCCGGGCATAAATACTGTTGTACCCTGGCCGCGGGGGAAAGCAGTGTTGCCATAGGCGGCCTGCTGGCGACTATCAGGAACATTGCCATAAAGAAACTGTTGCTGGAGAAGCTCTGGTGGCGGAGGTGGAAGGTTCTCCAAATCCTCAAGTCTTTGACCTGGTTTAGGGGCAACTGCGGGAGGAGCACGATTCAGGCTGATGTTAGCAACACCAGTGGTCACCTACAACAACAACAACAACAACATTCCAATAAATTATAAATACATGACTAGATAACTAATCATATTTTTGTTTTGATTACAATTTGTTAAAGCATAATTAACCCAAAAGCGCCATAGAAAAATGATGAAAACTTTAAGACAAGCAGGAATTGCAAAATTCAGAAAATGGTATATTTATTTATATTTTTGAACATAAACATATAATTATAAACGTGTACATGGAAAACAATATTGTTGTTTGGAGATAAATACTGAAATCAGAAATATTTTGTAAATCTTTCTTCAATGGTGTAGCACTCTCAGACAATTAACAAAGGTGAACCAGATCCTGTGTTTGAATTGTTAATGTTGGAAAACTACAAAATAAAGTATAAATTAAAAGCAAATAAAATTGTGTCATCACCAGATAAATTATGAACCATATATTTAGTACAACCATGTACATTTAATCGTGCCAGTGGGATTCATTTTATTCTAAGAAATTCTATGAAACTCTCATAAACATTCATTGTAGTTTTTCTGCAAAAAGCAATTTACATTTTTTTTAACTAAAATAGTTTTCAAAACAGAGGCAAACAAAAATAAATATGAAAACATCGAACAAGACTGAAAGCAACAGGATTCACCAATGAACATACTGTGGTCTTTGTTTCTTCTTTTTCCCAATATAACATTTTCCTGAAAATGGTGCAGTCAATGTAAAAAAAGTATCACCATAGCAGAAAGTAATATCCAAAGAAGCACAAAATTTATCAAAAGACACACAAGGTAATATCCAAAGAAAATAAATAAATCTGCTTAATATTCCATGGCGTAAAAGTATTTCACAGAAATATCTTTAAATCTAAACAGTGCTGGAGCCAGCTGTAATCACTGCAGTACGCCTGTAAAACACATGTACTAGGTTACTATTTTACACAACTCTACACCAAAAAGCTGAGGCTTTCTATCATCTGACCCTATCCCATAATACAACGGTGTGCAGTCAGAAAGCAACATACTCCATATATAGCACATCCAGGTTATGTAGAGAGACTGAAAAACATCGAGAAACTGACAGCATTTGCATATGTAATGAATGGGATGACATACAGCATCAGGAAAAGATGCCAGGAAGAATATATACTGAAGAGGGTGTAAACTCTCCACTGTTTTTTACAGGCAGCACAAATCACCTTTGCTGACAGACAACAAAAGTTCAGACCATCTTATTAGTAGAGCTCATCTATATTTTTCTTGGCAACAATTAGCATTTACTTCTATCTATCAATGTTGTTTCTTATCTTGTACACAAGAAAAAGTAAAAAGTTATATATTTTTCTCTCCGGCTTACACTTTTGTGAGAAAGTTAGATTCTAGATCCCCAATCTTTCCACACCAGGAGCATGGAATCAACATGATGTCCCCTAGAGTCAAATTTCCATGAGTCAAAGTACTTTTTCTGCTTCTTACCAAATTGAAAATAAATAACATTTCTTCAGAGGGTCTGGAGGGTGGGTTACATAAACTACCTTTATAAGATTGCTGATTATTACGTATTAATTTATTATGTATTATTATGTATTTTATCCTTTTTCTTTAATGTTTAACTGGGATAAATAAGGCATAGTAATTTGTCATTTTATACATCATTTTTTTCTATATAACCAGGGTGTTATATACATTTCAGGTTTTAGTCACATAAATACAGTTATACCGATATGTTAAACGCTGATACTTCCTGTTTTCTATAAATTATTTCATCCCATTAGACGGTAAGAGTTAATTATACTTAGAACTTGAACATTTACCCAGAACATTAATATTATGATCATTTTAAGCTTCAAAATCAGCTGTCAACAAAGTGACATCATGACTAGATTTGATCACCCGATCCCAACCCTCCTGTTCAGAAAAGACAGCTGTGCCGCTAAAGACTCTCACAGTTTTTGCAACTTCCTGGATCATCCTCACATTATCTTACTGGCAATATAAAGCTAGGATCAAATTTACTCTAATTTACTAAAAAAAAAAAATTTTATTTAACATATAAGAAACCAAAAAAAAAGTTTTTAATATTTTGCATCATGTATAGGAAAGCAAATCTACAGTCATTTTCTATGTTAGCAGTCTGATTTATTTTCTTAAACATTTTTGTGATAGAATTGTTTAATTGAAACACCAAGACCAACATTAGACAGCGAAATACACTTAAAAAAATACCTAAAGATGTCACTACGACCTGGACAAATCACAAATGGTGCAATATTAATACTATTTATTTTCCTCTGAGTCGTTGACGGACATGTGAGGGAACTTGAACCTAGAGCAACGGCCATATCCTTATTGACAGTTCAGACACATACCTCAGTTATAACCTTAATACTTTGATAGTATAAATAACAAATATCCTAGTCAGTCTCACATTTTCCATAATTGGTTTTACAGCACATTTGTCAGTACTGTAGCAAAGTGTAAGAGTATATTTTTTTCTTTATTTACTTGATTTGTGTTCTGTACTGTACCTAATGTTTTTCACTTATATAACAGAGGTGCCAATGTTAATGTTGAAGTAAACAAAGTTCAGACTACTTCACCACTTAAATATGTTATATTTCAGCCATAGGCCGAGGAAGATGAATATGACACCGTTGACAAGACACAAACAGGCAACATATATACTTGAGCTGGACATATATAGTTCAATAAAAACATTAAAAAAACTCTTGCCACAACTCCAACACTCAAGGGATACTTGTTGCAACTTTGTATGCTTAATTCAAATGTCATATTCACACTACTGTCTCTCTGGGCGATAATCATTAACATACCAGAAGAGTACCCTTGTAACAGAACAAGGCATTGGGATTATGTGACCTTTGGCAGAGCAAAGGGCAAACAAGACATCATATGATACAATGAATGGTGAGTGTCATCGGTGCCCAGCTCATTTCACTAGGTACTGTGTGGCAATTTTCTCGCAATCAAAACTGTTCCAACTTTCTGGCATAGAAACATACCATTTATTCAAACCAAACATCTTCTCTTTTTTTTTATAACTTAACTCGACATTTCACATCAAAGTTCACAAATAATCATAGCGTTTAACTTAAAAAGATGAACTAAAACAGGTCTTTAAAAGATTTCCATATCCTTTTTTTTTAAAAATAAGAAACGTTTCACTGTAGATGCTTAGACCATTTGCATGCATTAATTACAAATCTCAACTGTTGAGATTTGAAATCACCAGTGAGTGCATGAAACGGTTGTAACATCTACAGCGAAACATTGCTTATCAAAATAAAAACAGAAGATGAAAATCCACCAAAGCCATGTTTTGTAACATTCCCAGCTTTTGAATACCGCTTAAACAAACTTTAAACAATTAGAAAATTCAAGACATTGGACAGAGGTTCCCTTTGATCAACTTACCTTCTGATGACCCAAGTACCCTTGTCGAGGATATCTGGACATCTTTTCAATTAATCTCTTCAATCAGCCCCAGCTTATTTTAATCCATGATTGCAAGTCTCACTCCTAATTTTGACGTGTTTAGATTGCTCAAACACTTACAAATGGATACTGTTTCACAAGGTGTTAAACATCTTGTTGCATTATCAAAATGAGTGGTCTATAATATGTATGTGTGCGTCACATAAAAACACATAGAAAATCACTGTAGCAATAAGTTTAGCTAACGGTTACACTCACACAGTAGTACACATTCAAATGCTCACAGGCAATAACGTATGAATGTAACATTTAAATAGAATTCAACAGCTAGCAGAATGTGGCTATTGTCCTACAAATCTGAATACTGTTGTAAATTCAGGTCAACAGATAAATCCTATGGTCACATTAACCTGTGCCAGTTAACATGAAATATGGAGACTGATTTAAATACCAATGTAATCTGTCCTATGTTATCCTACATCATGTTAAGTCCAAAAGTCTAGCTACAAATAATACGAATCCAGGTCTTTATATGCACAATAATTTACGCCTTCAACTAATGCACTTAGGAAAAACCACCGCTGGTGACTTCCAGAAGCTCAGGAAATGCTTCAAGTACCTAGCATATATTTGATACAGTGTCCCCAAATGATCTCTACTATGTATCTCTATACACTGTATATTCAACAGTGTCAAATAATTGCCATGAATCATGAAGTTAATACCCCTATGATAACAGATACAACATACCACCGACATATCATGTATAAAGGTGACAGATGTTTTTACTATGATCTCATCATCAGGTTCAGTTTATCTACATTGATTTACAGGATGACTGACAGGCCTTGAGTATGTTTGTCCTAAATCCATGTTATAAACAGCAGCACAAAAAATATAAACAACCCATTTTTATAGGACACAAAATATATTATTATATTACTATTATCTAAAATAAATAAACTACATAATATACAAAGATACATGTACCTGTTGATTTACCCATGAATCTATAGTTTCCACACATTTATAAGCCAGCTGTTGCCCACTCATACCTGTATATCTTCTCACAGTTGTGTCATATTAGATCTTCTACACCGACTTCAGTATATTTACTACACATTTTAGGAGTATACTTAAGAACCTGTAGATTTACAAACGAAACATAAGCCCTGCATTGTCCTCATCTGCTCCCTGATCCCAAGACCCCTGGGTGCCTGACAGATGACATCACACCATTTCATGTATCCATAGCAAACGATCACTCAAAAAAATGACACTACAAATTTCTACTCTATTCCAAAAGCAGCTTTCTACTTTAAAATAATACTGCTTAATAAATGATCCTATAAGAGTACTTTATAATCAGAAACACAATTAACAAAAATAATCCACCTGTGTCTTTTAAGAGTTTCATCATTATTGAGTTAGCTAAAAAAATATCTGTTACTTTCTTTAACATCCCTTGAAATTCAACTTAACCTGGTACTTCAGTCAGCAGAAAAAAGTAAAACAAGACATGAAATGACATCCAAATTAATGGTACAACTTACCGCAGTTCCATCAGGTGCACGTTGTTCAGGAGCATCACGGTAGAAGGCTCGATTTTGTTCCTGAGGGTCTGCAAAATGGATGAAGTACTGGCAGATGTGAGTGTAGGTGTCACCATCTTTAGCAGGATCATTACCGTAGATCTCCAGACCGTATTCTCCTTTGGCTGGAAGAGCTGCTTCAACAACAAGACGGTCTCCATCTTCGTGATCGACAACGCAGTTTTCCAGGGCATCTTCACTGAGGTCATTCTTCCTCAGTTTAGCCAGGATGTTTGCTGGTCTGGTCTTCTGGAACTCAACCTGTACCTGGCCGTCATTGGTGGCAATGACAGCATCTTTGTGGCTGGCATCCAGACCCAGTTGTTGAACGGGAGCTGATGGACCCCAGTTGCTGTCAGAGCAGTTAGGGACAGGGTAGGCATCAGGAGAAGCCTTATCAGCGATCACCTTGTATTCAGCCGAGGCTGTGAACACATTCTTTACACCAATGTCGCCAGTGAGAAGCTGAGCAAAGATGGTGAAGTAGTAAGCACCTGGTTTAGGAGCCCTGAAGCAGAAGATGGTGGCGTTGTCCCACGTTTCCTGGAGACCAAAGTTCTTCAGTTTCTGGCCCTGGTACAGCTCCTCGTTGGTGTCTGCAAACACAATCTTGTAAGTGAAGGCGGTAGGTTTGATGAAGCCTACACTCAGACCCAGGTTCCCTTTGCTGGTCTTGACCACACCTTTCTGGTGAGACCTGAAGTACATGCCACACTTGAAGAAGTAGGACTTGACCAATGGAAGGTCCTCAAACTCCTGGAGATTGAGTGTACGAGCCAATAACTGCCATTCTACTCTCTGGCTCCAATGACTGTATATCAGCTGCTCAGGGTCAGGCAGGAAGTAGAAATCATCATACTCGTATACCTGCAGGAGAAATATAAAAGTACATTAATCTGAGGCTATTTTAAAGGAAATTATAGGTTTGTAAAGTTGATTATATGAAACAAAGCAGATTTTTAAAGTTGAGCAATAACATCTAAGCACAGAAAGCAATTTTGAAATATGTAACTATAAACAGTGGATAAGAGGAGATCGAGGGGAAAGAAAAAAAAATCTCAGAAGTGTTTTGCAATTTTTATTAAACATTTCCAAAGTTATGTAAAAATAAAGGCGGCCCCGGCAAAAAATGTTCTGACCCCAAAAAATACAAGGCTTTCAGGAAGTAGGATCAACCCGATACAGCTTTGTAAAGTAAAGTATACGAAACAAAGTAGAGGTTTGAGCAATAACACAGAAAGCAATTTGGAAATATGTTAATATAAACAGAGGGTCAAGTAATTGTTCACCTTGCCCAGCGTTTATTTTGCACCAGACCAAAAATTTAACTCATACTTGTACATTTGTTTCTGCAACAACTAAACAAGACCTTCAACTTTTAAAGTTGGATTTCGATCACAAAATATTATTAACCACAATTATAAACAGACAATTTTCCTACAAAACTCTTAAGAGACTTACCAAGTTTTCAGGGACATTTTTCTCAGAGACCAGGTAGCGTGTAGCCCAGTGGGAGTCAACAAGGTACCAGTTATCATCAATGTAGACTGCGTTCCAGCTATGGTTATACTCGGTGCCCTTGAACTTGTCACCTGGACGATAATCCAAACCCTTAGCAAACCCAGTCAACACCACACATGGTACTCCAGCATATCTGATCAACAAAGAAAAACAACATGTTCCATTAATAAAATTTAGAAAAGTTATTTTACATGATAGAAGAGATAAAACACAAAAAAATATTGGTACTGCTGTTTTACCACTGTGATTGGATGTATTGCGTCCTCCTAAAATTAATACAGTCAACTGCTGCCATCTTCTATAGAATAAAAATATCAGGGTTATGAACATCATAACTAGAGATTAGTTAAGAACATTTAATGTCATACAAAATAGAACCCATATTTGTAAACAGAAAAATCTTATAACACACAACAACAAAAGAGACATTTTAACATGTCTCCCCCACTATATCTATAAAGATCTTTGAAAAGAAACTTATATCTTGTCGAAAACACTATACATTGACATGATTTCTCTGGATTGTAGTAACTACTAATTAAAACTATACACGCATCTTGACAGGAAAATGGTTACGTAAATTTAATTTGTTTGGTTAATTTTCCAAACTGTAACATATTGATAAAGGCAACATTTATTCCCCTAAGAAGAAATCATTGCAACAAGGCTGATTCTCCTTGTGATCAATACTTTATTTGGGGTCAACAATATAAGAAAAGAAAGAGGCAATAATTTTTATAACTACATTGTATCTTCAGACTGCCATCCTTTAGCTGTGAAAAACAAGATACTGAGTACTCTGTGAACTAACTAACAGACAAATCAAATACATGTAGATGTAGCAGAGTTGTAGATGAACATGCGGACACAGCTGGGGTTCCAGATGTGCAGTAGACTGACTATATACTGTTAACATTCCCAGATGAACAGACATCATACCCCAACCGTTACCTTATTACCACAGATTGTTCACTCTTCGATGACTCTGACAGTGATGCTATAGTAAATGCTATAAAAATTCATGTCTTGTGGAGTTTTTTTTTCAAGAAGTACATATATATACCTAGTCTTATAGTTTTAATTAACATAAATTGATATTTCCTAAACTTTAAATTGCAAAGCTTAATCATCACTGCCGTGCTACACCACAATGTAATAGGATATGGTTTCCTTGCAGTCTCTTTCCAAACCAAAAACTACTTTACTCATATGACGGCTGTTGTCAGGATTGATAAGTTTGGTTGATTGGGGTTTTACAAACTACTTAAGGTTATTCCACTCATATGACTCATGAGTGCCAGCCCAATGGGTAAAGGAAACCACCCTTTGCACTGGCAATATAAAAATAAAAATATGCTACGGAACAAAAACTGAACTCAATACAGGATTAATGGGAGAAACCTTGAATATCTGTGATAAAGCAGTTAGCCGCCATCTCCCCATGCCATTGGTACACTCAATTATATTTTTATAACGAGTAATCACACTGGCACAGTGATGGCGACTAATTAAAGCCGATAAATAATATCATGTTCTAGATAAATTCTCAGAGACAAGTTTCTGGATCAACCTGAATCTCAAGTTGTTCTGATATACATGTACAAACAAAATGGCAGAATGCAAATTAGCATATTAGAACTTATGAACCTCATTAGTGATAGGGCAATTGAAGGTAATACATGCAATTGGTGTAGACAAAATGTTGATAAAATTTGGATATCAAAGTATAAGGATTTTTACAATAGTGTAAGTTTCAAATTTGCCATGTACCATGGATGTTATGTACCTAGATGTAAGGAAAAGATGTAATAGAAAACGTGGGGCATATTTAAAATGGCAGATGTTCGAAGGTTGTATAAACTAACCAGAGGCATGTGGTGTCTGGTCAAAGAACTTATACAACCTTTCTAATGTGAATGGGGAAAATGTCAGTTCTTGTTCCACAACCAGTTAAGAGCAGGTTATGGGTGCACACAATATAAATTTTGGAGATTGGAGACAAGGGGTTTTTCAAATTTCATTTTGAAAACGATCAATTTGATTTGTTTTAACTGAACAAAATTATGTTGAATTATTAATCAACTATCACGTTGGAAGATTGATGTAAAATCATTCAATTTGAATTTTTTTTTTACAAATATGACTTACTGTTTTCAGTAAGTCAATATGCTAAATGAAATTATAATTTTAAGAAGGTACAGCTAAGTTCGCTTTCTCCTGGATTTGATTTTATAAAGACAACACCAGCTGGTTATGTATATATGACAGCCCTGAAGATCAGACAGTTTGGCTCCCTGTTGTCAACACCAACACATCATGACTCAGCAAAAATGTGCCACTGAAGCAGCCATGTTTTATTAGATATCTCTTCTCTGTATTACATATGCAGAGTCAAAAGGCATTCAGATATGTATTGAAATAACTGCCCTGTGTTTAGTTTTAATAGGTTTGTCTTAGTGTGGAATTTATTAAAGGAGTGATAAACAGCAGCAGTCCAGGTCATGTATGAAAACATCTGCATCCCGTTGTATCAATACATAATGTAGTTTTTTCAAAACTCTTTGGCTACAATTCTTTCCCCCCATTCTTCTTACAATTTGAAGGTTATAATCAATTTTTATTTCCTTTTTTATGCTGAGTTTATCAAACAAATAGCCAGTAAACATATTTTGTTGATAACCTCTTTAACTAGAGATTAAACTTAGTCGACAAGCTCTCAACACCAATCAGTTTGTGCTTTGCTTTTTTGAGAAAGAAGAACGATGAGCAGAGGGGAGTAAACTGGATACAGTCCCTAACTTCTTAGAACGTCTTTTCAACATCATAAGAACACAAATTACAAAACTGCAGTACGAGAGACATACATGTGAAGCTGTTAGATAAGCCTAAAAGGGCTACGTACTTGAAGGCTAAGTTATGCCACAAAAAATTACACTTTTAAATTTTACATCTTGTAATTATTTCCAGGTGAATTCATTCCTTGATGCACTATAGATCAATACTAACATACATGTACATCCAGGTGAGAATCAATAAATAAATATGACAGTGGCAATCCGCTTTGGGTATTAGTACACCTTACATGTGGGTTTTTATCAGTAATTTATTCTGTACATTAAGGATTTATGCTCTACCGGTAATAGAATTGATTCAGGAAAAAGTCAGCAGAAACATGTAGCTTTTGGACAGCCAGCTAGATTGTTTGAACGCCGTGCTCAGGGTATTTCACTTATATGACAGCACTGTATTCCAACAGTATACAGCGATTCTTTACACAACCATCAAATGTGTAGTCACTGTATTGTTTTTGCTGTTGGAAAGGGGAGATAATTTTCCTCCAGTGGTAAGTATGACAGCATGAATATAATCTTGAAACATACTACAATTAGCCAGAGGACAACAGCTGGCTCCAGACACTCCCGAATTGTACTATCATGAGGAAAAGACATACTTGTAGTTACTCCTTGTACATAACAGGGCTTCATCCAGTAAATGAGAGTGAAGTGTCAACACTTAAATGAGATGACCAAACTTTTATATATGTCCTATGTTAATTGTATTCTGATTGATTGATTAGTGTTTAACGCCGTGCTCAAGGGTATTTCACTTATATGACAGCGCTGTATTCCAACAGTAGACAGTGACTCTTAACACAACCATAAAATATATAGTCACTGTAGTGATTTGCTGTTGGAAAAATAATGTTCCTCCAGTGCTCAATATGATAGTATGAATATAATCTGGAAACATACTGCCCTATAAAGTGGGAGGGCAATTGTAGTCTGTTTTTAGGAACTACAAACTTTGTAATATTTTTTCAAGAAGCAAACACACAGGTTTATATTTGATATCCTATTAGTATTGAACCAGCATAATAATTTTGCTCATTAAAAAGGTTAATCAATCCATATTATACAGCTGTTAAAATGAAGTAAATTCTTGTTTTATTAATCTTAAAAGTCTAGGGTGGTGATGTCCATCAGTATACCACTGAAATGATGAAGTGTTTGAAAAGACAGGTCTCTGCCCTCTCTCTGCCTGAGGTTTGACCCCACAGACATCATCTGTGCTCACAAACCCTGTCTGTTTTTACACCTCAAAAGCCAGAGACAGTTTTATCTTGGAACAGATAAATAGTTTGTGTGCTGTGTATATTAATAGATTCCCTCAGTCATTTGTCTTCTTGGGCAGAAGGGTTGGATGGGGGAAGGGCTGAGTGGAGAAGGACTAATGTGTATACCCTAACAAATCAACTGATATAAAACTAAATTTTAGCAAAATGAACAAGTCATATTTAGCATTTCTACAGGGCAGATCAACAACCTGGGAGTATATTTACTCAATGACAAATGTAACTTATTATACTAATTATCGACTTGGTCAAAAATGAAGCTGTTGTGGACTTGTACATCTCACTGGCTGTTTAAAAAGTGGTAATTATTAGGGTGTCAATTGTATTGTAAACATGTACTAAGAGAGTCTGCCTAGATACTAAAGCTAGGGAACTTCTGAAGCAGCCGGGTTCAGGTTACAAGACACAGACACAAGGGGACAGTAGGCCTATAACATCACTCCCTCAACACTGTGTCAATGTATGTAATCACATACCTGCATACTGAAATTAATTTATAACATATGAAACAAAAATAATATACCACTTTCAACCTTACTTAATACTAGTGTACATTTTAGTTTTCAGTGGTTTTAGCTGTTGTTTGGTATCGCAATGTAAGTTCTGAAATCTCCTATTAACTTTTATAATCTTGCCTAATTTCATATATTATGGTCATCTATGATACCACATTTTATAACCGTTTATGAACTAACATTTAATGGCATTGTGCGACTTCACATTTCAACATCTTAGTGGTTTCACATTTTATGGCATTGAATAAATTCCAATTCCATGGTCTTGTGTGGTTTCATGGTTTATGCAGTTTTCTCTCACAAATATTTTTATTAGAAGTGGAGGATCTTATGCTGTAGGATTTCACAGTTTGCATTGTTTTAATATCACGATTAAAATTATCATTACAGGTTTTGGTTGGTTTGGGGTTTAGGTGGTTTTTTTTTTGTTTTGTTTTTTTTTCATTTTATGTCATGGATCCCTGCATATTTTCACATTTTAAGTTTATTTGTATGATTGATTTGGGTTTTACACCATACTTAAGGTTATTTCACTCACATGAAGGCGTATAGCAGCTCAATAGGTTGAAGGTACCATCCTGCATTACACTGGCAACAACAGGATAACACAACAAATCAGCTTCCTGATATCCTTAGCTCTGAGAGCACAAAGCTATAGGAAGCTGCCAAGAGCCACTCACTTCAAATTTTAGGTCCACTGTCCTTTTAGGCATATAGTTAGTACAGACAGCAGTTTGGCAGAAATCCAGTCACAGTTACTATAGTAGTTCTTCTAATACAACAAATAGAGACTTGGACTTAAAAGGTACCCCAGACAAAGTATCTTGTACCAGACAGCCTAGATCTCCATTCCGTTACTTTATACATAAAACATGTGAGCCAGGAAAGTAGGATCATACGTCTTCTTACATAATACTGACGGTTCTTACTAAAGTGAAGAATATTCTGTCATGAAATCTTAGGGGAAAACTGATCAAATTATTGGTGTATTGAGTGTACACATCCATACAGGGTTCAGAGAAAACAGGAAGATGTGTGGTAGTAAAATGTAACAATATCCTGATGTACAGATTCATTAAATGTTATTTAGAGAACTGTGTAGATTGTTTAAGAGACAAGTTAAAATAGAACTTCCTCCTCTCAACTTACACCCACTCACATATGTATGAGTTTAAAATTCTAGAAAAAACAGAACATATACTAGATATCCAACAGCTGCATGGAAATTATAAAATAGTGCTGCAAATGTATACATGTACTTCATAATACATGATTCCATTTGGACATTTACAACCTTGCATTATTGCATAAACATTAAGGCTGCAATAGGTTGTTTATATTTTGGTTTAATAACAAGATTAAGCTGGGAGAATAAGACAAATCAACTGTCCAGAACAGTCAGCCCCTTTACATGTAGATACAAATGGGCACCCTGCAAAACAAACCAAATGATACAAATCTCAATTTATAAATTTCTATAGAATGCCTATAGTACCATTTTCAGACAGAAAGGAAAAAAATTTAGTGTCTGTATTCTTCTTAACTCAAGCAGTGGGACATTGTATGGGTAAAGATATTTCTTTGGTCAGACATGTTACATCTAAGCCTTCAGCACAAAAAAGGGGAGTAACTCCAGTGGGAAAACATCACAGGCAAGCTTGAACACAACACAAAGAGAGCTTGACTTGAAAAGCAAAATGCCAATACAAACTTACATTTCCCAGTGCCGTATGTGTGCTTTATAAAACTTTCAGATTTCAGAGTGAGACTAATAAACAAAGAACCACTATACACTACAGAACAGAGAGTATGAATACATCAAAATGTGCAAAAAGAGCTGTGATTAGATGTTTCTGTACCTTGGCATTGAGTACTTTTTAACTAAATTTTTAACTAAATTAAAAGATTTCATGCCTCAAGGATACTAATTAATAAAATACATTTTTGAGCAAAAAATACTGTGCAAGACACCCTAAATTCAAGAACAAGTCATATATCACCAAAATACAATGAGGCGTGAACATTTAGTCCCTTTAAATTTTATGTCTAGAAATCATTCCCACTTTAGGTCCTCAATAGTGTCTGCAATATTTGAAGACGAAATGATTCACTGGGGAGAGCAGACACCTGAATTTCAATCCGAGTCTGCAGGCATTAGCCAGTTAATAATTCCCAACTGTGGAAATATGTCAGGATGTGTATTACAAGAAGATAGTCTCTGGTCTATCTTAACCCAGACAGCTCCGTCAACAAGAAATCCTTTGATCAGGCAGTGTTATTTCCCAATGCAACATTACCCAACAGCTGATGGTTTTAATTAACAGGAACATGTCAGCTGGAAGCATTGCCTTGGTGCCTGATACTGAGGTCCTGGGTTCAGTTGGTGTATAGAAATTCAATGACAGAAAAATTTATATTGATTTTAAGACAGTCTACACAAAATAATGATTAATACAGAAAGGCCTATAGGTTAAAAACAAAATTTACTCGAAAGGAGTTGAGTTTTTACTAGATTTTCAATTTAAGTAGTTTTGCAGCAGAATTTAAAGATTTTCTTCCTTAAAATACAAAAAAAAATAATAAAAAAGAATTTAATTAAATTGAATCGCAAATTGAATGCAAGCATTGATTTTTATCAAAAACTTTTCTATAAGACGGATTGTTTTTTGATCTTTTAGATGGACACATAAACATGTATATGTATTCATGTTTATGAAAGATCAAAGCAATTGTATTTGCATTACTGTCCCACAAAACACACAGCCCACGAGGTATTTGCTTAGCTGACAATTTGCTGTACGTAAAGAAGATTTAGTATATTATATAATGGTGGTATTTAGACAGCTCAGCAGCCAATTATAGTATCCACTAGGTAAAGGCTCATCTGTAGGTAATTGTAACAGATCTGTGTACTGTTTGTTTTGACAAGAATATCTCTGTTTGTTTTTCAGTTAATGTTACCACTAAACCAACTAATATGCTGTCATCAATCAACAAGCGGTAACTGAATAAAATAAAAACAAAAAGATATTCTATGATTACAAATTGCACATACAGTTAGCAATTACTGTAGGGTTTAATCCGAAACACAAAATCTTCTGTAAAACATATCCAGTTTGGTGAGGTAAAAACTATTCATAATTTTGACCAACAGTTGTGAGAGAAAATCTCTCATTTGGCCGGACTTACTATTTTGTGTGTAAATACCTTTCGGCTAGATTTTTGCTGACACAGCATTTTTTTTTTAAATCGATGTGCTAAAATTTAACTCATAGCCATTGACGATAATATTACAATACTCCAACAACCTCGGCAGTTAAAGGCCTACAGTCTGCACTGGTACTTCAAAGCATACATGTACATGCCAGTCCTCATGAAATCCCAAAATATTTTATTCTAGAAGATTTCTTTCACTGCTACAAGAAGGAGAATTGACCCACCATGGTTAACAAGGTCACAGTCGATGAGAACAACAATTCTGACAGTAACAGTGGTTAAAATCTGACAGACGCCCGTGGAACTCCGCCAGAAAGCAGACCTCTTTATACTTAGTACACTAATGATAGGCATCTTTACTTACATAACGAGTAAACTGTAACATACCAAAAGCAACAGCAGATTAGAAGCGAAGCCTCAAATTCTATTCCAGTCATTTTAGTGATCTTGTACTTTGTACTTGCTCTTTTCATCAGCAGCCATCAACTGAAATTTCATTAATCCCTTCTCCACATGTAAAAAGTTTAATTCTACTTCAAGGGATAGCTACATTTATAAAAAATTATTTGGAAATAAAAGTTGATACAATACGGCAAAGCGCCAAAAAACAGCAAAATCTTATCAATCCAACGATAAATGCATGTATATATAGCTTTCTAAAAGAAGAAAAAAAAAGGGAGATAAATCTCTCCCTCACACACCTGGCAGTGTCATCTTTCTCATTGACAAAACAATAGCATGATATAAATATTCAGTTGAACTATATTCTTAGTCAATGTTAGTTATATCAGTCACAGATTTATCTCCCTTTTCGGTCAATGGCGATTTATCAGTTTGGTTTCTGTTGAAAAAAACTAACATTTCGCCAAATATATTTGTTCACATACAGTATTATTTTAACGTATTTTTAAAACACTTAATGATGTTCTGCAGCTCCTGAAAAATGTGCTATTCATATTTAGCACAACATATGTACAACACAGCAAAATAAAAATACATTTTTGATGAGCACACATATCTATTTATCTTCATTATGTGCTATTTTTATAAGACATAGACTGAGACTGAAATTTGGAACACAGGAGTAACCCCCAACTCAGTGTCTATTATACTTGGCATACCCTCAACTATCTCTCTAGTTAGCACGGCTTCCCTTACAGCTTCCCACAATGTTCCTCTGTTCAGCCATAAAATCCAGAGGGATGAACTTACTTGTAGCTCTTGTTACAGTGTAGATGTTACACTCTTGTTACACTGTAGATTTACAAGCAGACTGTCACACCATTCTTAGGTGGAAAATATTTACAAGTAAGAGTTCGTGTCTGTGATCCTACTTTTCATAATCTTACAGAACCCAATTATGGCAGCATATTAACAAAATAAGTATATGCTGCTTAAAATCTAGGAGACAAAGGCTCATTTCAAGACAGAAACTTTTTCAGATGGTTGCTACATTTAGGATTTCAGGGTCAAATGTATGCTTAAATTATAGATTTACATCTAAACTATTTTTGGTTGAAAGAACCAATTTGTTCTATGACAGTTCAAATCTTGTTTTTAGTTTTTCATAAAGGGATTCTAGGCTCCCTACTTATGTGGAAGCTTTTGAAGCAAGGCTGTCTGTACATAGACATCGGCTATCTTAAGAGGAACTTCAAGTAGATGCAATGTATGAAGTGTTAATATTAGATATCAAATATCACAACTTGAACTAAGTGCCATGTCAGCATAAATAACCCTCAACTGTGATAACACTCTGGTTTGATAAATGAAAATAATTTGACGACATTCAACAACTTCCACTTAAATTTCCAAATACTTTCGTATAACATGAAATATAAAATTTATTACCAAACTAAATAAGATATCTTTTGAAATTTTCTGGGAGACTGCTTAAGTATATAATTGGTGTACATCAATGGTGATCACTTTACATGCACCGGTACTTGTGATAGTTTTAGTACCATCAAGTTTTTTACTATGTGTAAGTCTCCACCTGGTTAAATATAAATTCACTAACTTCTATGATTAGCTAGATTGACTTGCTTCACGCGTCGTGCTTATCTGGGGTCGCAAACTGGGGTACGCCGGTGGCTCCTCATGCTGGCAAGGCCTAAATAGGTCCGGGATCCGGAGTACCTGTAGGCCCATTTGGTGCTTCAAACTGTAGTAGGCCAGCTTTGGGCCTTGTGCTTTCTTTCACTTGTTTGTAATGCTACGGACTAGAACACCTTTAATACTGAATATAGTGAACAGTTACTATATACTCCCCACAGAGGGTGAATCCACTAACAAGAAAGTGTCATCTCTTTTTATGTCTTATAAATTTATAATGTCCGTCTCAACAAGGGATTTATAAACCAATTATTCTACAACCATACCAGCTTTACATTGCAACTGGTTAATAATGTTTGTCTGTTTTCTTTGTGGGTAGTTTTTTACTTTTTGCTGTTGTAATTAAGACCACTGTTTCGCATACATACATGTATGCCATACAATGAGACCAAGAAACCCACCTCAGATATCTAGAAACAAAACATGACCCTAAAGGACACAGTAGGACACACAACAGGTGTAAAACCAAACTGGCTTTCTTATGGCAATATCTTGCTGATCACAAAGGCACAAAACGCTCCCATCAGCCGTCCGCTCTTGATGACAAAGAATTAATCAATTCAGCAATCCTGGGTCTTACTAGGAAATCAATTTTCTTGTGATGAACAAATAGAGCCATTCAATGTAAATCAGCTCTATGTCTGTAGCCTATGTGGTGACCTTAATAGACACAGAACAGACCAAGGAGCAACAAATTGGGTGCAGTATTGAAAGACACACGGACACCATTATTGGAATGTTCAGTGGGAACAGAAATTGCAGCCCAACCAAAGGCAATTAATTCTGATAAAGAATACTGAATCAAGGGCAATTACCGGTAACTCTGATAAAAGAACCCCATCAAGAAGACATTGCACAGACTACAGAAATCTAATTTACCCTCTAGAAGATGAAAGAATCTAACTTTAGTCAATCTCATCAAACAAATTGAGGATCTGCACTAATTCATTATTATAAACTATTCATTGTCACTTTATCTGGTTGGTAAAAGAATTGAAAAATAATTGTGTCTACATGTACATGAAACTTTGGTTTGATACATGAAACGGTAAAAAAAAACACCTACCCAAATCCTCAAAAAATTCATCTTCTGAGGGGCACAAAGTCATTTATTGAATGTTAAAGTGTGAATTTGGAACTAAAACTTATGTTTTCTGGTAATTTTAGGTCTACACTTCATAAAAATTTCAAAATTGCATGTCAAAACATCTTACCCTTTGCATAAAATATAGTTTTATGTAGTTTTATAAGGGAGAAAGTAGCACTGCAAATTGGGCAGTCATTGACTTTTAACAGCTACAAAAAGTCAACAAAACCATTTTTATTCAGTAATAACAAGTAATAAAAAACCATCTATACTTTATTAATATTGAATGGGCAAAACTGGACCTGATCAATAAAGTAAAGGATTCATTTACAGAGGTTAATTGAGGGAATAATTTTACGCTTAGTTATTAACAATCTCAAAAATCTGCCTGGCTAACCCAATCAATGGTGTCTCTCGAAGTGGCTGTAATACGATATATCACAGGTCTGGCCACAATATTGTACACAATTATTGGATTTGCTGCTCGTGTTATTTAGGCCTGTTTGACCATAAATAATTTGTCTGCATCAATCAAACTCACTGTCAGAATATTAACTTTCAAAGAAAATGATGAATTGGAAGCTGTAATTGACTTTCTTCCTAGGTCAATATGAGATATGTTACAGGGTTTAAACTGTCATAGGAGAGAGAAACATGGAACTATAATATTCTACAATCCAACATTAGCGAAGTATCTTGATCACACCTACAGAAAAACAGATTCGATATTGATTTTATACACCAAACTGATAGATTATAACTTTCATTATAAAGTTGAATGGAATCTGTACGTCTTTCACCAATAATTATAAAACTGTTAAGGTATAGTAACTACATGTTTAATTGAACAGGCAAGTCTAAACAACAAATTTTTTTAAATTTAGAAAAAGTAAAAATGAGATAAATGTCACAAAAAATAACATGCATGTTTAAAGTACATGTAACATACATGTAAGCAGTCAAACTTAGGGTTTTACAACAAATTCTGATTGCCTTAATTTTAACCAACAAGTTTGTGCATAAACTAAAACAATTACTTTGAAATGAAAATAATTAAGTTGGTTCAAGGCTAGTAATAGCCAGGAAAAATCATGCAATAACTCAAATTCAGCGTAAAGAAGCCCGGCCATATTTCCTTGTATGCCTCAAGTAAAGCTTTTGATCTCTCCGGGTTCATGACCGTATATGGAATGAATTAAAGAGTTTGATTAGTTTATAGGGGCAGGACTAATTAAGGTTTGACTTGGGGTAGCGTCGGTACATCTTAGGGTGGCTCAGTTATGACAGCTGATTGACACATCCACATAATAATATTCTGACAGAAAATTCATTTTTTTGTTTTTTAGTTATTATAAAACTCTCCTTCAACCTACAAATTTGATGTTGAAATAATTGGAAAGCCTCTAACTTGAACTTCTTGAGAAAAACATAAATTTTTCATTAGATTCTGTGATAGTGCAAAATTCAGAACTTTTGAGTGCGTATGTTACTTTAATGAATGATTTCTTCAATATACAGGTCAGATATACACAGTATTGTGCTAAAAATGGTTTCCAACATACATCTTCATTGTACTGTAGTAGTATTATACGATAGCAAAATGTATGTTAAATTAAGGTCATATAAAACTGCACCATGTTAAAACTGCTCAATGTTATTGGCGAGGAGAGGTCTACCTAATATCTATGAATAATGTATGCAACATACTGTTGTTTTGTTTTGTTTGTCTTCTGCTTAATCACTATCATTAAAAGAACTATGTCTTGCTGAATCTCATGTTTGGAATATTAAGCAAATCAATGTACAGCACAGCATGAAACTATTTACGGCTGAATACAGATTTCATTTGTTTCAAAACATGTATCCACGACTAAAATTTGAATTGTTTTCCTTAAGAAATGTCTCTTACCCACAGAGCGTCTCAAAGATCCTGGCATACGTCCCTTTCTTGTTCTTAAAAGACAAGAGAACTTCTTCCGGGGAGCCCTGTTCAACGTTCTTGAAGTTAATTGTGTACATATTCTTAGAGGTCATCCAGCGGAAAATGGCTCTGAAATCCGAGATAGAGAATAGGAAATATCAATGAAAAATGCTGGGGTTTCAACATACTTATCTTTATTTCACTCACAGCACATACAAATATCTGCTAGTACTAGATAATCAGCTTCCTGTTTGGGTGTGGCTTGGGAACCACCAGGGCACCCTGCCCACCAATCAACACAACAACGGGAGCGGTTAAAATAATATTAGAATTAACACTGACTATAAACTTAATAATAGATTAAGGTGGCTACTACAAAGAAAGAAGAAATTTTTGTTTCAGTTTATTGTCACACCATCACCAAGACACTTCCGATGAGGGTGTGACAATAAACTGAAATATTGAGTCAAAAATAATTTGTTTGTCTTCTTTCTTTGGAGTAGACACCTTACTCTATTGGTTTAAATAATGTGTGATACATGTATCTACAACTGGATTGACAAAGTTTTATTTAAGAAATATGGCTGAAGAGTATTTACAATTTGAGTAATATTCACTCTCAGGATTAGGTTATAAGAACAGTTTAATTGTTTAATAGTGTAAGAAAATGTACTCAAAAATGTAGTCATAAGCTCATATGAGAGCTTATATATAAGAATAATAATCAGTGTCATAAAGTTGTAATACTCCATACCTTGTTTTGTCCAGGTCAGACTGCAGTCTGGTTGAGTAGACCAAATGGTAAATAAGGTCAGCAAAATTCTCATGTTCTGTTCGGGCAACCTAAAATGAATAGCAAAGGAATGAGATTAATGTTGAGAAAAGTTCAAAGCAAACACTGGGCAACAAGATATTTAATAAGTGAAAGCTCAAGCCAGAAGAATTTCCTAATTCTCTGGAAAACTAATTTATTTTAGCTCATCTACGAGGCATTTAGATTAATTATATTATTTGATTGGTATTAAACTTTGTACTCAAGAGTATTTCACCTATATAATTTTGTGTTGCAGGTGTATGATGGAACTTCACTTATATATCTAAAAAAAAACAGGGGGAATCCATGAACGGTGGCATTTAGCAGCAGAGGTTGTTAACTCAGAGAGCACCAGGGCACAGGAGGCTCCCACCCATCCACCTGCCCCTTAACTCAGAGAGCACCAGGGCACAGAAGGCTCCCACCCATCCACCTGCCACTCTAACCTGCAAGAGCTTTAACAAAACATGCAGTAAATAGCAGTAGGATGATTTCCGCGAAAATCAATGCCCCATGAACAAAGAGGCATATATACCAAAGCTTTCATATGGATGTCACCTTCTAGGAGTCCAACAAATTGACTATTATAAGTTAACACTTCTAATTTTAAAACATCTATGAAATGCTTCCAGAAAGAAATTCTCTGTTATATATCAATTTGGCAAGGATATAAATTTCTGGTGACGTTTTGTCTTACCTGGACCGCATGCTCATCAACGAAACGGAAATGTGACGCATCTCTGTAGAGGTCAAACTTCCGATATCGGGGAATAGAAGGTGCCGGCGGTTGTTGTTGACGTAAAATGTTAACCGGCTGGAAGCTTGGTGGTGCCTGCATGATGGGGGTCCTTGTATGACGTCCAAGTTAAAACCTGAAACATAAGAAAACGTTATGTTAAAGTTAATCAATGTAATAGTAGAATATATTCTTGTTTTGATTCTTTAAAATCAAATACGTTCCCTTGCGATGAAGATTAAACATTTTTGGAGACAATTTATTTTATTTATTTATCTAGTTAAAATTTCATGAAATTTCAAGATATTGTTCGTGTTGCCAGCACATCTTTTTGAGTCTGACTTAACTAGAAAATGCTCAGTGACGCTTATATGCCATTTATAAGTGAGTGTGATGGGAGAAGAAACACATTGGTAGCGTTCAGCTCAGAGAGCACAAGGGTTCAACAAGCTTTCATCAACCATCCATATGATACTCAGGATTCATGGAAACACCTGAACACAGAACATTTGTGTTTGTGGTGGACTAAGGCAGACATCTTACATTTATGTTCTGAGCTTGGTGTTACTCTTCCAAACCTTAACATCTGTGGTGAAGTTTGATTAATTGATTGTTAATAGCAGGAGCACTGACAGACATGTCAGCCCTTTCTGACAACATATCTCCACCAAAAGGTGGTAACTGAAACGGTTAGCTGAAGGAATCAAAAGAGCAATAGGCAGAGTAATGCTGACTGATGGTCAGTAACTGTTCTTCTTTACCATGACTGACGATCTGGTCAGACAAGCTTCACCAACAGATTCTAGCTGCTCGAGGATACAGTGTACTTAATTCATTTCCCATTTATTGTACAAAAACTATCACGAGAGGCATAGCACAAGAACATTTTTGTTTAAAATTGCAGGAATTGATATTTAGTAATATTTTGAGGACATTTCTAGTCAAAATTGAGTTCATTCTTTAACATTCCCAGAAATTAACACTGGTTTGAAGAAATGTCTGGTAATTTTTTTGTACCATTATAGCTCCTGATAGTTAAATCATGCTCTCTTTTAACATTGCGTTCTTCCATTCCTGACAAGATGTCCTATGAAGCAACCGACACCAATTCTAACCCTCTTGGTGACCCTCAAACAATTAAGAGAAAAACAACTTCTGGTTTTGTATAATTATATTATGTATTTTGCAGTTTTAAGCTACTTAGCTATTAGTTTAAGTCGCCCATTGCCCACCACCCTATACACCCTCATGAAAGGTAAGTGCCCCTGGGCATCACAAACACTTGACATGTGTATGTCTGGGACAATACATAGGAAGCCATGAGGTTCAAGAGTGGCAGGGCTAAAAGGTCAGAATAAGGGGATTGCTCACATTCTTTTTAACCTACATGTAGTAAAACACATGCAATATATCATATAACAATGACAGATTATGTTCTTTTCATAGTCATGTCACCATAGAATGAGGCAATTTTAGTTTTTAGTGAACAGGAAGGAGCTTTAACTACATGTACAGTACATGTATATTTGAGTTCATAAAATTTCCACGTAGAGGGAAGGGCTAGTTTGCTTCCATATAGACCAAGAATATTTTTGGCACTTACCTCTGATATACTACATGTATGAAACATTGACTCTCCTCACACAACACAGACAAAAAGTGTTTTCTTTCAATTGTACACATTTTTGAAGAGTTTAACAATAATGAATGTAGCCCCCACTCTGCAGCCTCAAGGCCAGTTAACCATGATGTTAATCCCATACATATGATCACATTCATTACACTGATGAGCCCAAAATAAATTCATTGACAAGACCTATCCAGGACCAAAATCAACTGCACATATTTACATGTTAGAATGCCCAGGGAATACATCTTCTGGAAGTTCACATGGACCATAGTCAAAACACTTAACATGAACGATGTACTGTAGGTTATAAAGTAGTGAATATAAATGTTTATAATATATCAAGTGCAATGTCTGAATTTTGGTGAAAAACAAAAACGTACAATATACCGGCTATAATCACTATATATCAATGAACTCTAGAATTACCAGTGTAAATTGTGCTCACCACTTACAAGAAAAAATTGAAAGGTTGGTTGTTCGATTGGTTGTTTGGCGCCATGCTCAATGGTATTTCACTAATGACTACAGTGTATTCAAACAGCAAATAGTGACAGAACCACAACCACAAACTGTGACAGAACTTTAAGTTTTAGCTCTGTCAAAGATAATGTTTGTGAGTACATGTAAGTTAGTACTAGTATGAATGTAAACTCCGCCCTGTAACATACATGTAGGCATACTGATCTTAGGGCCACATCAAAAGGTACCAACATGAACCACTAACCAGGGCCTGATCCAGCTAACCAGGGCCTGATCCAGCTAACCAGGGCCTGATCCAGCTAACCAGGGTCTGGTCCAGCTAACCAGGGCCTGATCCAGCTAACCAGGGACTGATCCAGCTAACCAGGGTCTGGTCCAGCTAACCAGGGCCTGATCCAGCTAACCAGGGACTGATCCAGCTAACCAG
>JAVFBZ010140884.1:28783-43490 GCA_032466195.1 Katharina tunicata
GACCTGATCCAGCTAACCAGCGCCTGATCCAGCTAGCCAGGGCCTGATCCAGCTAACCAGGGCATCCAGCTCATTTTTTTAACCTCTTTACTGGGGTATGGGCGACTCGAGTTTGGCGCCCAAACTCAGAATAAATAAAAATGTTTTATTCACATAAAGTTTTCAACAGTCATTCAGTGAATGTGTTCAATAAAGACATGGTTACACACTTTTGAGCAATTTAAAATTATGTTTAACAGTTACATGTTATATGCAAAAGAAAAGTGATACGATAATGTATCAAAAACTCATTTTATGTAATCTTTATATAAAGTTAAACATGATCAATCAAAGAAAACTTAATACAACAACAACATATTAATGTAATTTTGTCATGTTTAAGTCCATTCCCTCTCCTCTGACACATCCAGCCGAAGCTTTGCATCTAATTATTGGTTCTGTGATGGCCGGGTGCCCAAACATTTCCACTAGATCAGGCCCTGTGTTAACGTTGCTTTTTTTAATCATTGAAATAGCAGCTCATTGTAGTATAATTAATATAGAGCAACTTATAGTCTTATTTAATCTCCACAAAAAAGTCAGCTGTATTGAGTAATCAGTTATGAACCCTTTTGTGAAATGTATGGAACAAACTTATGACAAGAAATCAGGCCCCTTTTAATGAGAGTAAGGGATCGAAATGGTATTGTTCTATTTGCAGCCCAGGGTATTTTGCCTTAAGACTATAACCTGTACAAGCTGCAAAATTTCCCGAGATAAATCATACAGTGATGACGTTTAAGCGAAAACTGATGAATATATTTATCCGTTCTTTACAAACTCACCGAAAAAAGTTTTTATGGAGATGTATTGATTCATTGTATTTGTACGTCAGCCAATGCAATAAGAATACAGAAATTGAATGCTAAAATATATTATGCATTCATAGGAGTATATATATTTCATCAAGTATTCATTATCTACAGGAAGTGAATATAACTGTACAAATTTACAGGATATTAATTATTATACATGTAAGTGGTGTGTGCCTGGAAACTGCCACTACATTTAGCTTTCTATCTTGAGACCGGGTGAGGGACTTACATGACGATGTACATGTAGATGTACAGGCAGCCCAATAAACCAGTAAACAAAATTTAACTTTCCAAAGTTTGGTATATCAGAGTTAAATCTCAGCCTCTGAAATTTAGGTTGTGGGTGGCAGTCGAACTAGTTAATGTACAAACCTTGCAAATAGTTGCAATATCCACTTTCTCTACAGTATTTGAATGTTTCCCTTTTGCATAAAAAAAGCTGAAAAAGCTGAAAAATCTATGAATTTGCAGAAGGGCAAATATAAATGCAACTGCAAATTTGAACATATAGAAATGTTTGTTTTGGCTCACATGATTTTTTTTTGATTTTATGATTTTTTCCAAATGTAGCTATGAAAATAGGTCTTGGTTTGAAATGCCATTAAAATAATCAAACTGTACTGTGCAAACAGCAAAAAAAATAGCTATAAAATGAATGGATCCTCTGATAGCATACCATAACAGCTCTGTATAATACCATCCAGGTCAGGTCACACAGATACACTCTGTATTTAAATGCTGGGAATGCTGGTAAGCTATTTTAACAAAACCTGTTTTAATCTAATTCATCATTTTCTACTGGACAACCCATCAAGTAATTATTCACATTAAAGACAGATTAACACTGTAGTGAAGATTTATTATTTTATTACATTTTTACTGTCTAACAGCACCATATATCACGCATATACAGTAAGCACAAGAGCTAACTTCCCACATCGGACGCGGATTGTCTGCACACAATGTGCTTGTAGTTTTATGTACTTGGTAATCGTCTGAGCCCGGCTACATTAGTTTTTCGTAAAATAAGTAAAATAATGACAAGGCTGGATGTCGTAAAAACAGGGCACTCGATCCGCGTGTAGTTCGAACAAGACGCGGGTTGATTGGAAATGAGACGCACATCGCCTGAGGATTGCCCAAGGCTTGTTGGATTACAATGTGCTGTCAATACGCGCCTCGGACAAGGATTTGTATCAGATAAGCCGTGATTTGAGTGAAGTTAGCTTCTGTGCGCAGTGTAACAGAAATATAAGGTCCAATATATATTGCTATACATCATCATATATCCAAACTTGGACAAAATAACAGTATTGTAAATATCTGTTTACGTATTACAATAAAAAACAAAACAATTGATGCTGTTTGTTCGTTTGATTGGGGTTTTACGCAGTACTTAAGGTTATTTCACTCATATGATGGTGTGCCAGCCCAATCGGTGAAGGAAACCACTCTAAATGACACTCTAAACACAGAAAACACTACAGGATGAAAAACAGGACACCACAACAAATGGGCCTCCTAGTGCCACAATTTATGACAAATAGAGTAATTAGTATATATGTTCAAGTATACACTTTTATCTTTTCCTATTTCAATAAAGATATAATATTTTCCTGGAGGCTTCAGACCTACGTTTACTTGTCAAGTATCCCAGAAAAAAAAAACCTGTTCACAAAAGTTGTTTCTGGTCCATTTATCTTGTTAACACGGTGTGATCATTTATCCCATACTGGAAATATCGGAGTTCAAAGAGAGATCAACAATGGTGTGAACTGAATGTTGTTTTTATTTTAGCTCTGCAAAAAATTTAGAACTATGAAAAGGTCATGCCAGTAATGAATGTCAAGCTCAATCCCGGCTGAAGAAAATTGACTAGCGGACTGTTAAATATAAATCTAGGGAGAGAATTAAAGGAGCATCAGGCATGAATTCTGTACTGAAAGTAGTTCAAGTAATGTTAAAACCAATAAAAGATGACTTATTTGAATTCTTGATATATGTCTAGTATAAAAAATCAATGGAATATTACATGTATAAGCTTATGGGATTATTATGGTCACTTGAGAAATGGTTTTCCTATCAAAATATCTTATTTTTAATTAGGTATTTTACAACTAACCTATTAAAGATAATTTCAATTCACCCAACCTTAGGTAATTCCAATTCAACCCACTTACATGTAAGCCAATTCCAATTCATCTCAGCGTAGGTACATGTACTTCCAATACACCCCTCCTAAGACAATTATAATACATGTACACCCTACCTGAGGCAATTCCAAATCAACCCACCTAACTTAGGCAATTCAAATACAGTACACCTAAGACAATTCCAATACACCTACCTAAGTCAATTCCAATACACCCTACCTGAGGCAATTCCAAATCAACCCACCTAAGGCAATTCAAATACAGTACACCTAAGACAATTCCAATACACCTACCTAAGACAATTCCAATACACCCTAACTATGGTGATTCCGACAATGTCATCTACTGAAAGAGGAGACTGATAATGTATACATACACCTACATGTACATGTAGCTTAAAGCATTTATATGTGATTATGTCTTTGTGCACCACTATAGTTAGGAATTCAGTATGTTTATGTAGTTATTTAATCAAACATTCTGAACAGCTCATAATTTGTGTTTGATGGACAGGAGTAACATTCAGATTGAATGAACAAGTAAAAAAAACATCAACATGCAACTACATGTACAACTAAGCTAAACCCATACAATTCCTGGTATGCACATCAAACCAAAGTTCCATTCAATGAGTCAGTCTATTAAATTGTACTTTTTACAGATACAGTGTAATAACTACCACAACACACCACACAGCAGTGATGATGTAGGTCCCATTATTGATTCTTCCCTATATCTGTGCATCCCCGGGCTAGTAACAAGAGCGTTGCTGAGTATGTTTATATTTCTACAGCTTGCTATGCACTTATATATTTTTTCACACAAAATGCAATCATGGTGCACACATGAATTCAATACTGTACAGGTGTCAGGTTGTTGCAAATGACAGTTCATGTGATAGGTAGATAATTCACATGTGGAACTTCAGTTGTATATTAGTAACCTCTAAATAGGGTCTACATATAGATATTTAAATATGTGTGAAATTATACCCAGGCTATTTTCTCACCAATTACATTTGAGACCACAGGACAAAACTAATCACAAAAATCGTATAAAACAACTATTAAAGCACAGGATTTACAATCTGCTAATAATCACAACAATCGTATAAACCAACTATAAAAGCACAGAATTTACAATCTGCTATCATTAGTTTTTTGTCTGATTGGGCTTTTGCCTGGTGCTCAAGGTAATATCACTCATACGAATGATGTGCCTGCCAAAAGGTCGAAGTAAACCAACCACAGGACATTTACAGGACTCACAGAACAGGACACGACCACAAATTAGATCACAGAGAACTCCTAAGATTACTACTATCTTGTTCATAATTGTCTTATTTTGTTTTTCAATATGTATGTTTATGTGGGTTTAAATTTAAATTTAAATTCCATTATTTTACGACCTTAACACCATACCTCGGTCAACCTCCAATGTCACAGTGAACTAAGTAGTCCTATTCCATTCAGCCATACGCCAACGCCTTCTTTACAATAGACTGAGAATGAAGGGTTTTTATTTAGCCAGAATCCTTTCAAGGTATTTACCATAACAAAAAAAGAACTTGTTCTCTGTTAGACTGAACTGATGTCAGATGAATAGCGAAAGTTTTTCAGCAGAAAAAATGTATTCATAACTTATCATAAGTAAAATATAAAATTACTACAAAGTGCTACCAATGTAATTGTGTGGACATGTTTATTACAAAGTAACTGATTGCAAATACTCATTTCTTTTTCCTTCCTTATGTACAATTTTTTGCTAAATGTTATTTTGAGAGCTGTTCCAGTGATTTTTCTTTCTCTTTCAATCTGTATTTATGAAAATGGCATGGACCAGGCCAGCCACCATACTTTGTAGTTGTACAAACACTACAGCTGAAACAGTCCAAATGCCTTGTCTGTGTAGTATATATATATATAGGGCGGAGGCAAGCAAAATTTTCTTTCTCTACATTTATGCAAATATATATATATACAGGTTAATGTACAAGCCTATTGACTGAGTGTTTTTTGTCACAGCCTATTCCGTTCTCTTTGACCTTTGGAAGCTGGATAAGTTGGCTGTTCATCACTTTTAGAATGACTGCCATTAACTTAACTGTTATTTGTAGGTCTACTAGGTCACACTGATTAATTCTTGGCCACCAGACAAAATATCACTGAAATGTCAGCACAATTCAACCTAATTGCACAATATATTATATTTTACTACAACGGTGACAGTGTAACAAGTCTATCATGCCAGTTCCCAAGATAACAAAAGTTGATTACATTAAACACAGCTATGTCCCTTTGGTGGAAATCAATAACAACACCAGTTTGTAAAATCAATGTGACACATGGTGTTGCAACAAATCACATTTGAAAAGAGACAAATTTTGTGCACAAGATTCAAAAGAAATTTAAATATATAAAACTGTTATACATGATACAAAATTCTATCTAAAATGTCAAATCAATATTAGAAGAGCAATTGACGACCAATGTTTCTCACTACTCAGAGAGCTGTCTCAACTGCATCATTTACCAATGACTAATTATTAGCTCAGTTTTAAACTGATTTATATATAAGGACTAAACAATGAATGACTGGATATAGAAAATCATCGTTAGTAAATCAAAAGTTTTGTATTTCCTTTAATTTTTTCGCAAAAAATATTTGGTCTAGAAGGGAAAAATTCGGAACATATTTTGCACATGTAATTTATTTCAGGTGAATGGTTAACATGAGTGTCATGTCTGATACAACAACCCCTACTGCTGCAACCCGTTGTGCTCACATATCAAGTGTGTCTGCTGCAACAACAACTGTGTGCAGGTGGTTGTATTCAGCTAGTGAAAGGTACCCCTACACATGTACCATTTGAAGGAGGTCTTCTAACCTACACATGTAGATGATGTACCATAAACATAGTAGGATGTGGGTGGGGCTACCCGGCTACATGTACAATACCTGAGTCAGTCAGCTAATCTACTCAAGGTGAACGGAAATCCTGTTCTAAAGAAAACTATAGACACTCACCCACCATACAAGCCCCAAGAGCATAGTGTTAGCCAGAGGGGTGTTTCAGTGTCTTTGAGGAACCCTGGAATCCATTTGAGACACCCTAATTCAGTCAAATTTAACATGGGAAAGATAGGAAAAATGCCAAATGAGACACCCTGTTTCTTTGAAAATAGTGATCTGAGACACCCTGCTTTTGATTTCTGGCTAACACTATGCCTAAGAGTAATTCATACTTGTATGGGTGAACCTATACGTTATTACTACAATGGTAAAACTGGCCATTGTCGTTGTTGGTAACACCAGGGTATGTTTCTATTGTACATTGCTTAGTTACTTATATTTCTAGAATTTCTGGGGATTTTTAAACTTTATATATCTAACAATGACCAGTGTTTATCTCTTGAGAGGTACATGTCATGACTTCCGAAAATCAAGGAAAACTATAAACGATTCTATAAATTCTACCCCAGATCAAAGCCCTGTAACAGTTACACATATATATATATATATATACACCTCATGTTTTAGGCAGTCATCATCAGTACACAGTGACATTGACCTGATAGAGCTGTTGATGGGTTCAGTTACTCTGGTCTGTCGGTCAGGTAAGAGCTAGACATGACCCAAATTCTTTCTCAGGAATTGAATTTATTGTTTCATACAAATACGAACATCAGGGCACGGATATTTTTTCATTGTGCATCAAGTCTTTCCAGATCGGTGCACAATGTAAATCCAAAACGCTGGGTCAAAATTGTTCATACAATACCTAAAGCAACTGAAGAGATGACTCAGACTGGCTATAACTTGATACCATCAGTTGAGTTTAGCCTGGTTTGTTTGTTTGTTTGATTGGGGTTTTACGCCATGTCTGCCCAATCAGAAACATCCCTAAAAGACGTTGATAACACTGAAGACATCATGATACATTTAAAAGACTGAAAACAGGACAACACGACTTCTGATGCCCCTTAGCTCAGAGAACACCAGGGCACAGGAGGCTCTCAACCTATCAAGTTTAACCTGGAGAGGAATCCTAATCCATTTTTTCTACAATATGATGATTATAAATGAAGAAAGTAAAAAAATAAGCATTCATTCAAAATGCTAAATGATGAGACAGGTCTGCTAGCGTATTTGAAAGCAAATCTTGCCATTTTGTCTCTTTTAATTTAGTCTACATAACTAAATGCACTGGCTTTATTTTATAAGAGACTAACTTTTCTATTATGCAATCCAGTTTGAAAGTTTTTCTCAAGGGATTTAATCTCTTGTAATCAATCCAAGGATAACATAATTTCAACAAAATATCCTACTTGTATGTGTAATCTTTATATAGTGCAATAATCATATAAGGACAAAGAGGACAAATACATTTGGTAGCATTTGGTACCTGCTGAAAAAATAACATTATAGGCTTAGGCCAAGGTTTGAATCTCCCTGTGGATCTTCAGTACATACATGAGAGGGAAGTTTTCCAGAGGCTGCGGAGATAGCGGTGTGGTTTTTACAAGGTTTCTATTGATTTTTCCACCATACACCTCCAAAGTAAGTCATCATATAAGTGAAACACCCTTGAGTACAACTTTTAACACCATTCAAATGAATGAATAAATAAGTTTAGTTTGTTTGGGGTTTTACGCAGTATTTAAGGTTTTTTCAATTATCGGCCAGCGCAATCGGTTGAGGAAACGACGTTGGCAACACAGAAGACGCTACAATACATTTACAGGACAAAAAACAGGACACCATAACAAATCTGCTTCCTGATGCTGGACTACAAGTAAAATCTACATTGTACATGTACATGTACTGAAGGCTTTCCACTCAAATTCCCAGTACAATAATTAGGTCTAACCAGTCCTTCTATAGTACAGCTTATTAAGCAAGGATAAGCTGTCCACTTTGAAACTGCATACATGTCTGAAAATACAAATGACTGAATACAGTATTACCGGTATTGTATGTATTCAGATACACAGACAGTGGGTTGTTCTTGACATGAATGTATCTAACATGAACCCCATACAACCTTCACCCTTTTGATACATGTAAAGAGAGATCAGAAATAGACCAGGTTGCTGTAACCAGTGAGTAACAACAAACTCAGACCAGAGAATAGCATCTTGCTCATAACACATCTACTGTCTGTCTACCCATCTATGTACACACTATCATTCACGAAGTAAACACTGAAGGAACTCAATTTAGAAAGCATTATAGTGTCTGTCTGAAGCCCTAGAAATTGTATTCTCTTGGGTTGTTAAATGTCTGGGTGCTCAACACGGAGCTGGAATGTACAAATAGATTAAAGTTTGCTTGTAAATACAAATGTAGCACCAGTAAGCTTATTAATACAGATAACAAACAGTATGTTGACATCGAACAGTATTTTGTCATGTGTCTTACTGTCTTTGATGCACCTAAAATAATTATTGTCACAAGATCTAAAAAATTGGTAAATTATTATCATTTACGGGAGGGATAGCGTAGGATTACAAAACTCTGGGGCCCTGTTTTCATGAAAACGTTTATTTCAGACATCCCGTTTTCTTGTTTGACTGGGGTTTTACGCCATACTTGAGGTTATTACACTCATATGCCTTCACAACGTTCCTCCTGTTTAGAGTTTCTATCTAACACTATGGTTGACAACATCATACATGTACCTATAACATGGAACAAAGAACTCCTTGTCTGAGTTATCTGGGATCTGAACAAGCTATAAAAATCAGAATCTACATAGTGTTCGATAAAAATTTTACTTAAGTCAGAAAGTGTTTGTGCAATGGGCCCAAGGAAACGACAGACAAGCTTCCGTAGTAAGGAATGGAAACCACCTAATTTATCACAATGTACTGTGTAATTCTTACATAGGAGGAGTTGTTGTAACATTTGCATGTAAATCCCTATAGTATAAGTGCACTTGAGAACATATGAAGCCTGTCTGATCTTTAGCACTCACTGTACCATTTGATCCCACAGATGTTACCACCTATCATAGTCAACGTTTGTTAAGCCAATGATACAGCATTATTAACACAAATTGCTCATGTGGTAAAAACTTTCTATTACATGTACATGACAGATGTTCTAACATTATTACAGTAAACATATAAGAGTACTTTTAATTTAGGGTAAGGTAAGCCCAGTAGACAGTTCATGGTAACGCTGTGCCACCTGGTCCTGCTCCGAAAAAATGTGCATAGGTCTGGTGGAAGCATACTCACAGAATTGTTTAAGTAGGATAGTTGCACTGAAGATTTAAAAAACAATACCTTACCATGCACGCACACATTTTATACTAGAGGTTTCCCAAGTCATTTAAACGAGTGTGCTTCTCTTATAAATTTATCATTGCAAAGTACATACATGTACTTAGTGCCATCATTTGGCAATCTTATACTTTCTGGATAGGTTTAACTCTACTGTTTAAAGGATTAATCCTGGACAGTTAAGGGTGTTATATGTTTGTACAGCCACTGACCAGGCAGCCTATCCCTGTTAATTTGTGTACATGACCTTATTAAGAAGTCAGTTACAGGGGACTGAGGGAGTATAGCCTCACCTACACACTAAATAACTTGTTAGAGGGGCATTATATACTGTTATACATACCACACTACTTTATGGATTACAACTTATGGTGTATTTATTGTCCCTACAAAGTCTGGATGTCTTTTCTGACAATGTTCTCAAACATATCAACTCGTACTCATATACACTTGAGAGCCATGTCAGAATAGACATGTATTGAAACGTTGAACCAATAATAAACCAAAAGTTCTGTTGTAATCGACAATGTTATGTGTTATGTATACAGCTACACTATGCAGTTGAATTATATGACTGTGTAAAACACTTGAGTTCTATAAGTAAACAATTAAGGTAAGCACAGATTTGACTCGCCTTTGATCAATCTTAATTCTAAAATTTCATAAATATCTATTTCCTTTTTTTACGTCTACATTTCTATTAACATTTTTTCTTTTTATGTGATTATCTTTAATAATTTATTCTTTCTCATGTCTCTCTTCTTGCTAATGTTTTCATATTTCACAATTCCAATGAAACGTCGATGTAATAATTAAAATGTATAACACAATTATATGCAATATATAGTTACAGTATGCCTTTGATATCATAAGTACTGTATCTAAATATGCACACTTTGAGGATTTGAACATTTGAAGACTTGTCAACAGAAAAATTTATTTAATTTAAAACTCATAAAAATCTTCCAACAGGACACAAACGAGTTACTTTTCATCCTTCTAAATCTCAAGTAAGGTCACAAGAAGTATGTAAGCTCATGTTTGTTGTTCTGGGTCAAGTGAGTTCATTGAAGATAAGTCCATATAAATTATGACCTTGCCCAAGTTTTATGTTCTTTTACCTGTGAGCCTGTGACAATAAATTAAAATATGTCGTCTTTTTACCTTTATAACAAAAATAAACTTATAGGTACACCTGCTAGACTAGCAGTACAAACTTCTTATATTACCATTCTGAGTCAGGCTTTAACTTGGAACAACTGTTCTTAGGCTGCATCTTTAGAGAGCTTTTAAAGTGATTCTTATCTATATTACCTTTATTGCATAAATACATCAGCCGCGAGATTTTGAATCAGATTTCACTTTTTTGCTTTCTTCTGTATTAAATGTAATATGAAGTTTCTTTTTAAGCAAATAAAATTTTAAAATGAAATGTGAGTGCATATTAAAATAACTTTATAAGAATATTATTATATACATGTAACGTCAAAACAGCATACATCTCTAAGAAAACTGTACGCCAAACGAAAAGCTTTGAAGACAGTTACTTCCCTTTAAATGTAAAGATAAGAAGACAGGCATCTGCAAAGTCTAGTAAAACAAAATAACTATGTTATGTTGAAACTAGACACTACTCTGAAGTTGTTCTTGAAATCCTTATAAAAAATTTGGAGATACAACTAAGAAACCGACTGATCGAAAGACTTGACATAAGCTTACTCAAACATTTATGTTAAAACAGTTCAAATTATTTTAGAAATGTAATTAAATATTTTTAGATTATGCATTTGCACGACATTAAATTGGATATACAAGTAAAGAACTTGAAAAAATTATGAACTTTTATCAAGGCCTGAAACCTACCTCTTGATTACACTATAGCATATACTCTACATATAATCCTGGTCAATCAGGGTGGATTGCCTACAAAAATGAGGGTAGACTGCCACTACAGGGTGCAGTGATGTATGTGGTGTTGAGACTACTACAACTATGTGGTTTGAATACTAGAAGTCATGACTCAGACACCGTGTGGTTTCACTGTGTGAGGGGGTGGCACTGATAACTAATACTCCCTTAACTTTCTGTTCAACAAACACAATGTTCACTTAACTAAATATTACCCTCTGAGGAATGTCTGCTGAGTGAGGCATGCAGATATGCACCTTAATACTGGAAATGTGGTATTTACTTAAATAAAAATGCATTTGTCACCTTTAAGGAATATTTAACTACTATAACGAGAGCCTAACATTTTTCGCAATACATTAATGGAACTCTCTAAACCAAGCAGCATAACATCTGCATCCTCTTTCACTAGCTACCAGTCTTGATGTGTAAATACATCAACACTGATCATTATTGTTTGTTTGATTAGGGTTTTAACACCTTACTTAAGGTTGTTTCACTCATTTGAAGGCGTGCCAGCCCTTCCTGATGCCCCTTAGCAGTGAAAGCACTGGGGCACCAGAAGCCCCCAACCAACCTACCTACCACCCGCTTGAAACGGATAATGAAAAATAGCACTGTATTAGTGTAATGTACATGTATGTAAATACATGTATCTTCTTGTAAATTATGAACATATCCATGCTTTCTCTATATATTAATATTTGTACACTTTGTATCATTATTATAAGTTTCTACATTGTACTATATTTCCATGGACTGAAGGCATTGGGGCAGAACAATTTCTTCAATAAATAAAGATGTTAGTATATATTCCCCTCAAGTAGAAATATGGGAATGCCTTTGCAGGGAAAATTAGGCTTCCAAGGAAAAATTTGCTACATTTAAGGTAGCAAGTTACAAACAAAAACGGTTTATAATACAGTAACATCTATTTTCATCTTCAAATATTGACAAATTTGGTGAGCTCTTATGTATATGTATTGCAGGTAAATTCTTACTTTTTCTGGGTGTATACCACAGTGTCAGAGTGCTACAAGGAACTTCATTTTGTAATGTCTAAAAGTATAAGAGGTCAACCAAAACATGTACATGTTCCTTGCCAAGATCTGCTTAAAGGAGGGCATCAGGTAAAGTGCATTTTACCCATACCACTGAGCCAATTTTACCTGAACTGGAAACAACTGAGAATATTAATACCGGTGATCAATCAATTCTTATCAGACTGAGTTTGGCCAGGGATCAATGTTTACACAACTCTTCAAAGTCACCTCCTTCAATAGCAGTGCTTTTTGACTGCCTCATAAAAATTCCCAAGATCCTCTCAATACCTGTTTTGATTTCACATCTTGTTAATTTTTTTTTTTTAATCCATTTATTTCATTATGGTAGTGTTAAACTCACACCCAGGTATTTATTTCACTCATATAGTATTGTACAATATATGTATGTATTTCTTACTAAACAATGAGCGTATTTTAACTTCGAGTTAAAACATAAGCAGTATAATAGCTACTATATCATTCTTTGTTGTAAATATATATTTCCAATTCTGCAATGAACTTTGTAATGTATGTAGTTCTATTTTGAGGAGACAAGTTTATGTTTTCCTTTACTAGAATGAAGTGGGCAGTCTATATACATAACAACGTTTAGCTAGTCATTCCTCTTACAACACTATATGATTGTATTAGATTTGTATCCACAATGTACTCTTTTTAAACGCATGCATTAAATTACAAAAGTTTGTTTGTTTGTTTGTTTTATTGGTGTTTAACGTTGTACTCAAACGGGAGGAAACCTCGTAAAAACCGCCCCTGCGATTGCCAAAGTCACCTCGTGTGACTCCCTCATATACCTCAGGTCCACTGGGAGACTTGAACCCGTACGGTACATCGAAAGAGGATCTGCAGTCAGACGCGCTAACCACTGAGCCACGGCGCGGGCCCAATTACAAAAGTAATTGTTTAAATAATTATCAGTCATACATGCTAATCATGTCATCAGATATGATCATTCGGAGGTTGGGACAAATATTAGCTATACATGTATATACACATCGACAGCACAGCAGCAATAGTCAGCTTCAGTTTTAGCTGTTACTCTTAACGAATCAAGATGCTATTACTCTTAACGAATCAAGATGCTGTTGCTCTTAACGAATCAAGATGCTATTGCAATTGAAATGCTATTGCAAGATGCTATCGAAAGAAAAAGAACAATAAATACATTTTTAAACAAAGTAAAATCTCTCCTTTGGATTTGAACCTTGTCTTGTTCACAATAAAACAGTGAAATAGTTACAGGCAAGAAAGGTTTCACAGGCAACAGAAACCATTTTGATGTTTCTGTCATACTTCAGGCATGAATTTGACAGGTGATCTGTACTTCATCAAAGAGAAGTCTAACATAGGCCTTAAAAGCCATACTTGTGTGCATAGTTTATAGAGTAGTTTGGGCACTAGAATCTTCAATCAAGTAAACATAGTACCATTAAGTTGGTTTATGACTTTCCACATCCATGTGTTTATGTCAATAAGGTCAAATCCAACATGGAGTAAGTTATAAAGATGTACACTTAGTGCAAACTCCTTATCAACATGGTATGATTGGTATCCATGTAAAAGCTGGACAAAATGTCCAAACATTCCTTAAGCTATTAAAGTAAACCAGTCATGTGTTTAAATTAGATTTTTACCATTTATTGCTTTGGGCATTAATTTCAGCCAACCATTTGACTCCGCGCAGGAGGAACATTTTCATTGTGGAGACTAGTCAAGTTGTCATTAGCATAGGGTTATTTTAGGGTTTTCACATGTAATTTTTAAATTGATCGGTGTTTAACGCAGTGCTCAATGATATTTCACTTTTATATGGCAGCAATGTTTTTCAACAGAAGACAGTCATTGTAACACAATGCCTGTAGATAAAACCTTCCTTGACATTGGCTATTTCAAATTTCCAAATTAAAGACAATCCTGAAAATTTGTGTACGTTTTGTAGGCCGAGTCAGGTAAAAATTAACATCTGTACTAATATAATTTTTCCAAATTTTACACTTGTGGAGCAGTTTATAAACATGGAAAGATATCTGTCAGTATATTTGAACATTTCATCCCTTGAGTGTGATGGTCTGACTCACTTACAGGAAAAACACCATGGCACAACCGACAGTCACTCACAGTACATATATGAAGGGTATCTTAATAATGTATACATGTCATATATTTGAATCCAGGACATTTGCCCCTGTGGACATTTGCCCCTTACATGTATAATGTATTTACCTTATTTCTCAATATCAATTTTCCTAAAACTAATTGTGAAAATTCGATTTTTTTCAGTTAATTTGAGATACAGTTTTCTAGATTAGTGTGTCACTATTAATAAGCATGCCGAATTTCATGGGTGTAGCTCCAATGGCTTTTGAGAAAACAGAGTTGAAAAATCAACTTTAGATAAAAAATGAAGTGCTAGAAATAGGGCAACAACCATCAAGCTGTTC
>JAVFBZ010140885.1:0-21409 GCA_032466195.1 Katharina tunicata
ATACCTCAGATTTCATTACATTGATACCCTTTGGTTCCAGAGCTCAAGGATACCTCAGATTTCATTACATTGATACCCTTTGGTCTCAGAACTCAAGGATACCTCAGATTTCATTACATTGATACCCTTTGGTCTCAGAACTCAAGGATACCTGAGATTTCATTACATTGATACCCTTTGCTCCCAGAGCTCAAGGATACCTCAGATTGCATTACATTGGTACCCTTTAGCTAAGGTTTTAAGGGTTAACATTTCTTTGTTCATTCTTCTAGTTAAAGTCAAACTTAAGGCAATAAAACTCATTTCTGCTAGTTTAAAAAATGGATCAATATAATGTGTAAGAGATTACTGACTTGTTTTATTTCCACAGCTAGGTCTTGGATTCATTAAGATCCACAGGAAACCAACAGGTGTTAATCTAATCAATTCATACACCATTAAAAGGGGAGTTCACCTGACATTTTTATCTTTAATTTCCACACGACAACAAACCTCGAGAACAAGGATTCATGTAACATACCTGTGAAAACGTTTATACCCCCAATAAATTTGGAGTAAAGTTAATATTTTGTGAAAATTGAGCAATCAGTGACAGTGTTGAGCCCAGGTTTTCAGAGCGTTCTCAACTCACACAACAAAACTCAATTAAGGTGTAATCAGTTTATTCAGACATTTGAGATTTTCAAAAAAGATCATTTGGTTTCTTTCAAAATCTTTCAAGATTTTGTATGGGTACTATTCACTGACGCTGTGGTTCCCTAGAATCTAGCCTTGAATAGATGTGCCACAAAGTGATTACCTCAGCTTTTTTAAGATCTTTGGCACCATGGCTGCCATCTTGAAAATTATAATTAGCATTGTGGACTTGTTCGTTTGAGGTGAGTTGTGTGAAAGCTGAGGGTTTGTCAGCCAAATTGTCAAACAGTATTTCCCTCAATGTCACAGGACAAGCACAGGACACAATACAAGACAAGAGGAATGCAAACATGCCACAGAGTATCAACTTCATGATGCCAATGAACTGGAGAATATGGATGATCACCAAGGCACAGCTTTAGATCCATCAATCATAATCCACCAAAAGAAGATGCACAAAAGTCAAAAGCACAATTGTGCCAAGTTTTGGGGGCCATAAGATTTGAAAACTGACGGCATTTTGAAGCAGACCGGGAGTAAGTAGTACCCTTAACTCAACCCAGATGTAACAAGTTGAGTACTTGTATCATGGTCCGGCTCATCAAAGTAGTGTAAGGTTCAAACCATTGGTGTGCGCTGTCACATTATAATGGACTTTCTTTGTGACATAAACAAACATACTCTGGGTTATATTTTGAACAACCCAGCCCAGAGATTTTTCGATTCCTTTTAAATCAATTCACCATATTCAACTATACAAAAAGATGGTAGGATATATAAATACATCTGCATGAATACAGGCCAGCTGGTTATATCTCAATTATAAAACTGTTAACTAGAAATAAGGATTTCATCAATAAAGGGATTTAATAAAATGTTGATCCAGCAGGTGTGATTATATTTGTTGTTTTTTTAACATCTATACATATGCAAGCACGTTAACCGGAGGGATCTGTTATTAATCAGGAAATCCTTGATTTTAGACTTAAATAACAGTAATGAATTTAACAATTCCCTGGGGCCAGAAATTAAAAAAAAAAAAAGGAAGATTTGAAGCAAAGAATGGTTGATGCAAAGAGATGCAGTTCAGTGAATGGTCTGAATAATGATGAAGTATTAAGAGTCAAAGGCCTTTCAGAAGAAATGTTCATCAAAAAAATCCTTGAGCTGTGAAAAAAAAGCTAAACTTGCCAAAATTATTAAAAACTTTACAGCCCATTCATTGTGGTGTCTTGACAACACATAATTGTAGCTTTTAGTTGTGTACAATGTTCTCTATGTATCCAGAACTTTATCCAGAAGTATTTCAATTTTAGGTTACACAAATGATTTATATATAGTTGTGAAATTTATACCAATAACTTCAATAAGCTTTACATATCCATTTACATGTATTTTTTCATATTATAATCTCAGTTGAAATAAAACTTTCAAATTTATTCAAATCATCCTTAAAGTTAAAATTTTGTTAAATCTAAAGTAATTTAAACTTTTGCTCATTTGACTTTTTGTACATCTTCCTTGAATGATCTCAATTAAATCAGGCCCTGTGGCAAATTAACATCAAGTCCATTTTTTGATGCATTTTTTTTTTCTTACCAATTAAATTTCAGACACAGAAAAAATGTATACGCTTATATCTAATTATTATAATTAGCATTGTTTCACATTTTTAATTGGGATGAGGATGGAGAGTGTATATATACCAGTCACACTCGTAGTTGTAATATTTTCCTGGCAGATCAGCATTAAGCTGTGCTGTCAAAATTCAGTGGTCAAAGTTGATTTTAGATGTAAATCCAACAACTGTCTGGGAGGGATTATAATGAAATACTACCAGGTTTTAATAGTCAGACTATGTCCACGAGAGCGCTACAATAATCTTCATACACAAGAACTAATCTTTCATTGAATAGAAAGCCTGGCAAATCAAATACAGACAGCCGGCACTCAAGTTTAATTGCGGGTGGCCGCACAAACAACACGCGTCTCCATCAATGAGGAGTAAATAAGACAACTTACCTTCACATTAGCTCGGCTGGTTTGGGTTTCCGCCTCAGATATACTGACGGCCGCCCGCTCGTTTTTCCCACAGGACCGTGGTTTTCCAGTGGAACTCGCAGCTGCTGTGGCAGTGGTGGTTGTTGTTGTTGTAATTTCGGTGGCATTGTCGCCGAGGATGACATGTCCGTGTGAATGGTGCGTTGAGCTGAGGGTTGCCGAGGGTCGGGGTGAATTAGACTCATCCGAGTCCCGACAGTACACCACGCCTGTCTGTGAGACATGTATACTTGGCGTGCACCCCATATTTCAGATCACCCCCGGGGGTAAACTCAGCCAGACGGTGACAAACCGAACGGTCGCGTGCCCTGGTCCGTCTTCTAGCCGTCCAGATGTAACTGCAGCACACAGAGCCGGGTACGGCAGTCTACATCCACCATAGAGAGCCCACAAATATATTGTCACATTTAAAACCAATCAATTCTAGCAGGCGCATATTCAAACACTATCTGACACTTGTTGCACAAACAAAACTAATTTCTCAGATCTTACAACACTAACGAATATTAAAAGTCAGACATGGATTTAAGTGAAGCATGTAGGCTAGCTTGTTTTATATAAAAGGACCAAATCACAACATAGGCGCTTTTCACCAAGACGCGTAGTCTAGCTAATCCGTTATTCTTTCCATGCAGACTGATCCGACCATATGTTTTTCCCCGAAGTAAACATAATCATTTCTGATTAAATTATGCGTTAAATTTCAACTGAATACGGCGACGTTCATAAATAAGTCTTCGAAGGACAGCTTGGCCACTGTTAATTATTCAAACAATTAAACAAACGTCGAAGAAGAACCAACGTCTACTAACGCCAACGTCGACATAGCAGAATCGTAGAGTTGTAGCACTATTCAGGAGATATATCTCGGTTAGACGCATACACGGTTTGTTCCATGTGGCATTAAATGTAACATATAACTAGCAGGCAGTCGAAACGTCGCTTGTGAACAGGCCATCTGATAGCTGATAACTAAACGAACGTTATATTCCTCCCTAGTCAACTGATAAGATGGTATTGCCCGGAAAGCCACAGGTGGAAAGCCAGCGTTGATATGAAAATCTATAGTCCTATTCACCATAAAATTTGTCGTCTGGACCCAGTATTAATCCTATATATAGGTAGCTGTGAATCCCATACCACGAACTCAATTTTGAACACAGAATTTTATCGACATTTGCCGATTGAACACAAACAAGATGACACACAAACAACTATATACAGGCGAGTTATCCAATAACTGCAGCAGAACACAAATCGTGCAACATATTTACGGAGATCGACATCGCAAGATTGTCTACACGCATGGCTGTGATGCCGGTTGAATGCCTAGGCTACTGTCATGTTCTCGCTGTGTTGTTGATTTTCCGCACATTCTCATCCTTTTAATCGCTAATGATGTGTTAATGTAGACCTCGGGGTTAAATGACAGCTGCCAGCGTTTGGTGAAGCATCGACAAGCCGCCTCGATCACAACAAGAAGGGTTGACCGGCTCTAGAGTGTGCTGGCCGTCGTAAGCTGACCAATCCACTCAACGATACAGTCGACACAGTCTAACTGGGCTATAACTGCTATATACAGCCCGATGTTACAATCTGTAGTCAAGCAACACGCTCGTATATACCGGCTACAGGGAGCTCAGCAAATTTATATATCCATCAAACCAGAATATGGGAGCACAGAAAAATTATAACGGAACAAGCAGTGCAATTATAGTATCGTATATGCCCTATTCCCAGCCACAGCAACCCATGTAGCGGTTTTCATGGGAACAGATAGACTGCTGATGTCAACAGTAAAAGCGGTTAAGCCAATCGCTGTTCTCTTGCCCACATGTGACCCGATTCTGTGACGTCAACTTATTTGGCAACTGTTACATTACGTGGAAACTGCGGTATTCCTCAGCTGTATTCGAATGAAGTAGGCTGTGTATGGATAACACTCTCTGAATGCGGATAGAAATCGCCCTGAAGAAATGCGTTAAATACACTCTCTTCCTTCTCAATTTATAATGCTGGGCAGCAAATCTCAAATACGATAGTACTGCTTTTGTATTTTTAGATGAAGTGATAACAATTGCCCTTGTATAACACTATATGTATATCAAACTAGCTGAAGCAGTCTATATTATAATGTTGTACTGTTCCAATAATTAAGGTTACTAATTGGCTTTCTTGTATTGTAAATGCGGCTCTATACCTGTAGGCCTCTGTAGTGTATAGATATTTACAACATAGTTATTAGATCAAATATATGCTTGAAACGTTATTATATCTGCCATTGATGGGCTCTTAATTGTATATGCCCATAATAATTTGTATATGTGTAACGTTAAAGTTTTTTTTTTATTTACTTGGCATATATGGCTCTAAACCGTATATATAATAGATAAATCTGTACACTTGATACAGACACTAGTAACTGTGTCGAAACGTCGTGGGAAATATTTAAAAAGTTGACATCCATAAAAATGTTTTCTAATTTTTTAAATCTAATTTTGCCTACTAAAAATGTATATTAACATTTAACAAACAACATAGCCTGTTTGATATAATCTAAGTGATTCAATTTTAGTTCCGTTTTAAAATTTATCGCGTGTCTAACGAAATAAAATATGCATATACACGCTGAAAACTTAAGATTGCGTGACACATTTTTCTCCCATATCTTCCCATGCAATTTGGACGTGCTGGAATCTACAGTCTGTTGCGTAAATAACGCGACATAGATCGACAGCTATAGTATAGCAAAAAGACACGCTCGAAATACTTCTCGCTCAAATCAGTTTATGGAGTTATTAAGCAATAAGAACGCGATGTTTTGACAATGGTGCAATAAACAGCGATTGAGCATTTTGATATTAATTAATTTGTCAGCAAATGGAAGTATTGCGTGTCAAAAGCTTCTAAGGGGCATTTAACACCTCGCGTGATATATAATCGGAGTGTGAAAAATGCTTTGCATATACCCTTTTATAGTTCTTCAGTGATTTCACACTGAACAAAAGATGAATTGTTCGGGGTTTATTTATTTTTATTTTATTGTAGTTTTGTTGTTTTCTTTGTTTATGTTTCTTGTCTCAATGTATATAGATATTAAGAAGTAAAAGGTAGCTTGGACATAAAATAACGTAACGTAACCTAATAAGATGATATATAAACAGCTAACATATAGATTACTTCTTATTAACCCAAGGCGCTTTATAGACTATAGGTCTAAATGGGTTTGCAACTGGCGGGTGCCCCTTAGCTATATATATGTGTATCGATTTTGGTGATATCTTGAAAGGTAAACTGGCATGCACCCGTTCTTCTTATGCAATGTGTTGGTACCTGTCTCTCTTCTTTCTTGAGCGGGTGGTTTGGTAGGAGCCACCTGTGACCTGGTGCTATCTGGGCTAAGGGGCATCAGGAAGCCGAAATGTTGTGGCTTCCTGTTTTGTGTCCTGTCTTGTCTGTTCCAGTGTTGAGGGTGGTTTCCTTCATCCGTTGGGCTGGCAAGCCGTCATATGAGTGAAATAACCGTAAATATAAAACCTCAGTACATGCAAACATTGCCGTTTCCTTCACCCATGCAATATGGCCTGACTTATACGCCGTAATATGAGAAAAATAACCTAAAGGTCAAGGTCATTGCGATTTGCTGCCAGAGTATGCACATTCGTAAATAAATTTACGCTTGACCGACAGCAGTATGCGTCTGTTTGTTTTTATTTGGGCTTTACGCCGTACATAAGGTTATTTCACTCATTTGACGGCGAACCAGACCAATAAAGGAAACCACCTGAAATGACGCTGGCAACATAAAAGACGCCGCAATATACGTTTACAGGACGAAAAACAGGACACCGCATGCAATTAATCGGTTTCTTGATATTATCTCAGAGATCACCAAAACACAAGAGGCCAAAGACACTTGAATGGTACATTTAAAACAAGTGATATCAATTTATAACATTTATCATAATATTGAGGGCTGCCGTGGCTTAGTTGGCTGAGCGTTGGACTGCTGACTCCCCTTCACTGTCCAGGTATAGGTTCGAATTGCCCTCTCCACCTTAGGTATATAAGTGAAGTTTTACGGTAGCTGCGCAGATCGCGGCGTGGTTTTTATAAGGTTTCTTCCCGGCTTTCCACCATACCCCGGCAACGCAAAGTCGTAACATCAATCAAATAAATAAATAACTAAATAAATAATTTACTTACGTACTTACAAGACAAGCTTTATATGGAGTTTTAAATACTAATTGGAATATATTATATTCATCGTATTAACTCCAGGATAAAAACGACCTTGTGCAGGAAAATGTTTTCAATCGAGTTTTCGTCACTTAGAATTTGGAGTCAAAATAATCGTTTCATGCATTATCAATACATTTTGGTCTCTTTTCTAAGGTTAGCACGTTGCTTTTTAGTAATGAACATACTTCTTAAAGGTCTTTACACAAAACTTCATAACCGATTTTAAAAGTGTCCCTTTTAGAATTTACAGGGGGTATTTTATATGCAGTAGCCCTATATATCAAATTGTACACGAAAGATCATATACATGCATTTTAACGTCTTAGCGGATATTGTCTTGTTCTCACATATGATATTATTGAATACTTTCTATCTATTCTTTGATGTGGTGGATACAAATGATACCCCGCAATGCCACAAGGAAGGGGCACCTGCACGACTTCTCATAGGCCGCAGTTTTCTCTCAGTGTTCGCGGAGGTGCTGTGACGTTGTGTATGTCAGCCAGCCATACGCTGTGTTTAAGGATTGTTTTCGCCGGAGGCGTACAATCCACTCGGTACGTCACGTCTCGTAGCTATGTGTCTTTCTAGGACTCATTCGCCTGTTTCCCATTGTACGTAGGCCTAAATACAATTGTTAGTAAACTAGTACAACATAAATTGCCTATCTACAACTGAGCATGAATGAGATTTCTCATCATAAACGTTTTCCCACGACAGCATGATATAGTTTACGTCATAGATGAATTGAAACGTAAAGATATACTATTGTAACCTTTTGTAGTGAGATAATAAATCAGCTGTTGTTAAATCTACTGAAAGAAGTGTTAAGGGCATACTGCTGGAGATTTGTAATCAGATCAATATATCATTAGATGGACAAGCTACAGAGGTCGTTTGAGGACATTAATTATATGGCCTTCAAATATATTATGGGTTGGGTGGGAGTTTCCCGTGCCCTGGTCCTCTCTGAATTATATAAGGGGCATCAGGCAGCCGAATTGATCTGACGTTCTGTGTTGGCCCGTATCGTTGCTGCCGGTGTTGTTGAGGGTGGTTTCCTTCACCTATTACTTGGACTGACACGCCGTCGTATAAGTGAAATAACCTTAAGTACGACCTAAAATCCCAATCAAATATAGGTGTAAGTGAATTGATCTACATACGGCTGTATTTGTTATAGAAATACAATATTTTTGATCTTATTAGATTAACATTTTTATAAAACAATTTTACATGTATATTATTTTGTTAAGGAATGTAAACCCAATTAAAGCATTAGGATTTGCGAGCTATCAGTTGATAACGAATCGCTAAAATAGGGATTTTGTTCTCTCTTTCCTTTTTGGTTTAAGTTTTTTCAAATTTTGGGTTTGTTCGCTTATGGATGTTCTAACATGAGAGATATTTTCAGATTTTTAGTTGTGAGCCTTCTACAAGATGGATTCGTGGAAGGAATACAAATGATCTGATTTATTCAGCGAAGCTTTCTGAACATATACTTCTGTTCTAGAAAATGAAAAACCGCGATATAATGGCTATATTGGATTTAAATCGTGGTAACATTTTATTTTAACTGGCATTGTAATTAAAGTCACATAAGCATCCACAAATCGTTACGTGGAAATAAATTTTAAAAAATTAATTTGATACAAGGCTTGTGTGACCCGGGAGAAATCTTAAACCATAATTCGTAGTCAACGTAAACAGCGCAGGCCATTTTTCCTCACGCGTATCAACAAAGTTTTTGATCCCGCTTGGGTGAATGACCTCATATGTAACGCGTTGACATTTTGAATCTTGTAGTAATAATAACCGATGACTTGGAGTAACGTTGATGCCTCAAAGCGTGGCCCATACATGCAAATGTGACAGTGAATTGACACGTCCTTATAATATTTTTTCAGTTGCCACGAGTTTGTTTTTCCTTCACGCTTTTGACTGGTACGCCATCATATGAGTGAAATAACCGTAAGTACGGCGTTAAACCCCAGTCAAACAAAAGCTAAAAATCTACTTAAATGATTTCAAACGTATTATTGGACGTTCATAGCTCGCGCTGGCATGCACATGTCGCTTATACGTGACGTTTAAAGATTGCTCATCTGCGGGGAGGTAAAAATACAAATCTTTATATATTTTGTGATAACTACGCTCTTTTTTATAATAAAAAACAAAATCTCGAAACGATACTATAAATCGCGTTAAAAAATATATGGAATGCTGTAATTAATAAAGGCCCAACCCCAACTACTCGACCAACGAATTTAAGCCAATACAACAGGTAGACGTAATCCGGGTGAAAATTCTGGAACACTTTTTTAAAGGAAGTAATTCTTGAAACTCTATAATTTTGATTGATATTCTATGGAGTTTTTTTAAAGTGCGTAGTAAGAGGTCCGCGTATATTGTGAACTGGGACACAGCTAATTGGGAGGCAGTTATATACGCGCTTCATGGAAAGTAGAGAAATGTGATTTGACATGACGTCACTATCGTCTGGTCAGTCAAACCGGTTTCATCGGGCAACATCGTTGTTACCAATGACCTATTTATTGGCCATTGGTCATTGCTAACAAAACTCCTTAAAGACTTCCTCATTTATATGTATTCGCACTTCGCTTACCTCTAATTAGTTATCTAAAGCTTTAATAAGCGTTATGTAGAAGTAGACATAATTAGAAGAAAAAAAACCCCAAAACAATTTACTTTATAAACGTCTTGCTATACAATGATGTGAACATAAACAATGTTGTTGTTTTAATGTTGTAATTGAAATAAAGTAACAAAGAGAACAATTGAATAAACGGTAAACTAGGATCAACACTTTATAACCGTCCATTCAGAAATTTTACCAATCTGGTTAAAACCAGATATAACAAATATTACGTTGTCGTATGAATCTTTGAGAACATTATTCATACTTATAGCGCCCATAAATATGTTGAGTTGACCAATCACAGAGCCGAGAATGTGCACACATTATAGGCCTACTGCGATCGTGACTGAAACGATGTTCATTTGATTAAAGTATTAAACTAGTGAAAATTTGAAGCTTCAAACAATCGGGCGAAACATGTTAGTAACTCCTTCTATAGCTAGATGATATGTTTCACAAAAGAGTCATGCAAATCAGTGTTTGAAAATTGTCCATGGTTGAGGTAAGAGAATTCACGTTTGTAAAAGGTTTTAGACCATATTTTAAACAGATTTATTGTTTAGGTAGCGTGAAAAGGATTCCAATTCTGAAGAGTTTTAAGGTTCAGTCTTTAATGGCAACGAAATTTCCCTGACTTCGTTGGTGATAAGTAATAATAAGTATGTTTTGATGAATTTATAATTGTTTCCCTTTTATTCTTCACAGACTATATAAATGGCGGACGGGTTGTGATTTCTGTTCAGTCCGTAAATTCATATGAGTGCGATAGAATAATCACAAAGCAAAAACACCAATTTATCGTCAAATTATCAATTTGGCCGTTAATATCGTCAGTTTCCACCAAATGGGGCTTGTTTTTGAAGGGGCGAACCCACGCTTTGAATAAGGAAGGGGGAAATGTAAGTATATATGTGGTTCTTTGTGCTTAGCGGTCGGTTTTATTGTGGATTTTTGTTTATTTAAGATTTTTTCGTTAATGTTTCAGTTATACAACCACATTTTAACCAACCTGCTAAAATGCTTAAAAACTAGTCACGACTTTTATTTCACACCAAGGTTTAAAATTAAACATGTCCTCTCTGTTCTTCCTCCAAAACCCATCAGATATAAATTATTTCCTTATTTAATTTATTTTTATTTAAATTGCAGGTCCTCGATTTTAGCATATCATTGTGGTCTATATGCTCTTCTGGGTATCATTGGATTCCGTCTGTAAGAGGCTGATCAGGTATAATACAACAAAGGCAAAGTGATACCTTTCAAAAGGATAATAAAAAATCAATGGTTTCTTACAAAAAACTTACACACACACAAACCATTTGTAAAAAAATACACAAACTGTTATCTTGCAAATGGGCTAAAACCATAAATTAAAAAATGTATTTTTAAAACAGGACAAAATCAATCCAAAAATAACTGTCACGGAAGGAACAAATTCGCACACACGCAGACTCAAACAACGTGCTCCAACAAATGATAAAAGACAAACATTGCTCCGCTTAAGGATGAAAAAGACACACCATTTCTCATTTATACGAAAATATTAAAATACATTTAAAAAGAGAACAGGATCGAAACAAAGCAACTGTTTATTTGAAAGGTCACTCACAAAAAATGGACTGTCTCTTCATATATATACTTCCCCATAAGACAGAAAACTAATTAGTTTTCAATTACAGAAACAGAAACTCTATAATTATCCCTTATAACAACAAAACACAAAAAATGGATCATGAAAAAGTGTTGAAACCTCCAAAACTGCTCATGATAAACCTCCATGAGCCGCTAATATATAATCCTGCTCTATACAATATATACTGGATAGAACAAGCTTATCGAACTTTATTCCCGCTGATATGTGTAAATGTGTAAATGTGCAATGTGTAATTAGTGAATAAAATTTAATTCAATTCAATTCTTAAATACACCCAAAAACAGTTACTTATATAGTATACAAGAAAAATGTAGGTAGCCTATTAGCGCAATCACTTGATATTTCGTTTTATTCTGTTTCTTCAGCTGTAGTCTGATAAGCCCTTAACGGTGATGTAATATAGCATACATCACGCATATACTGCGATGTGTATACCATGTGTACCATCGGAGATGTCGAATTCTAAGCTCCTGCATGTGTCTCTCAGCCCCAAAATATCGGAAGGAAGCTATATGTTGAATCAAGACGAACTGCGGGGAAGACAGGTTTGCGAGAGTGTGATTTCAACATTGTTAATGGTCATTTCTCGCTGCATGCGTTAACTTATTCCAGTTCTTACACATATATTTAGTTAGACACAAAAGTTGGATTAGGCTACCACTAAATCCTGGGAATCCAAGCATAGACATATCTGGTTCTGATTAATATTAGTCCTGATAAAAGGTTTTGAAGAAACATTTCTCTCAAACTCGACCAAAATGATCCAGCTTAAAAGGGTGGCAGACAAGGCGACTAAATTCGCGCCACGTTCGATTTTTTAAATTTAATTTTTTCTTTACATCGAATTGCGCACCACGATTTTCACTTTAGAAAGGCGTGACACGCGAGTCGTATTTTTGATGCGAATGTTTTTCAACATTACAATTGAATGAACCTAATTAAGGAAGTAAAGTATATAGGTCTGCGGCAATGAAAACAAATTTGTTTTGGTATAATCACTTGCATTTACCTACGTTAGCCCAATCATGAAATTAAAGATCATAGGCCTTATTAAATTTAAACTACAAAATTTACTACAAAAACTACACGTGATCCTTTAACTCCTCAATATGATATTAATTGATGGGAGCTGTGATTTTGTTTGGGAAAATTGTATGATAAATATACGCGAGACGATTGGCTATTTTACCCAGAGACCAAACAAGTACACATTTCGCATATATAGCTTCGGTTTTACGATTGAGATGGTGGGTGGTTGGGTGGGAGCCTCCTGTACCTTGGTGCTCTCTGGGCTAAGGGATGCCAATTTGTTGTGGTGTCCCGTCTTGCTTAAGTTTTGCTTAATACGAAAACATAAAGTAATAGTTAAATCATAGACCGTATACCCAGTTGTGAACAAATCTGGTACTACATTTTTTGTAGGATATCCCGTTTTCCTTTAAAAGACATTTCACTTGAACTACTGTAAGTAAAATGTATGGTGGACTTTGTGTGCTACCTTTGTTGGGGTGTTCATGTCAGTGAAGTAAATATATATTAAAATGCTGTACATCAAATATATAACTTTATTCTGGAGATTTGTACATTTCTGCAACGTATACATTTTTTAACATTAAGCGTTATTTTTATCTGCCAGGAATACATGAATAAAACATGGCATAAAAAGTCCACCATACACTTCAGTTTAAGTGGCTTTCAGTGGAAAACGAAGAATCCTACAAGAAGTGTAATTGCCGCTTTGATAGGGTCTATAATTTCACCATTACTTTGTTTTTTGTTTCCCTTCCCTTTAATGTTATGTAAATGTTTTGTCCTGTCTGGCATGTTGCCAGCATCGTTTACGGTGGTTTCCTTCACCAATTGAGCTGGCACGCCGCCATATAAGTGAACTAACCTTGAGTACGGCGTAAAACCCCAATCAATCAAATACAGAAACAATCAAACGACGGAGATGTCCGAATGTAAGCTCGTGTGTATACCTATATAGCTAGCCATTATTTCTCTGATTCCCCCGTCTAAGTTATCGTGACTGCTCATTTTAGTCTCAAAGCTTATACATGTCACATGTAACAGTAAAATTAAGAAACGATATACATAGATTTGTTTAATCACAGGTTCGGCAAATCTATGAAAATATGGTAATTAAAAACATAGTTCCTGACGCTATTTACAGAGAGAAACTAAATGGCGCGTCGATACCTTAGAGATGAAGTATCGAAGAAGATTCACAAATAATGTTCTGAATAACCAAACAGTTTGATCCACACCGATCTCCCCATTTTATCCAAACCGACCTCCCCGTTTTATCCACACCGACCTCCCCGTTTCTTATACGATATGGAAATTAAGTGCCGTTTTATATTACTATACCTATGATAGCGTAGCTGTTCCCGCCTATCTTTCTAATAATATCTCGGGACTTAATTAGCTATTGTTAAACTCATATATAAGAGATATTCCGGGTAACTGTTATGTATGTATCTATTAGTGCCTGTTACATCACCTTTAATTAGTCATTTACATATGACAATTTCCTATATCGATGATCGATGAAGGTAACGATATTAATAACATAAGATTTTCCTAGTGGCAATAATCCACATATAGTAATACTGTTGTTATGCCAGTAGCAAATTGCAATAGAAAATTGGATACGAAGTTGACGGCCCATGCATCGTATATTTTAAAGAGCGTAATCGTGGATATTTGCCGTCAAAAGAAAATATCGATTTAACACTGAATGTAATTATGAACGTTTTTGGCGAATGTATATTATTACTTTTTTATTTTTATTTTAAAGAAATAACACATGCACAGGGATGTAGGTTTCTTAAAACCAATGGATCATCTTGTGATCTTAATCATCTCTCCGCCCGATAAAAGTTTTTCAATAAATCTTTATTTCGAGCTGCTATTGGTAGCAAATATATGATCTTCACATCTGATGTAGGCAAGGATCATTGTCCAAAGCAGACATGCATCATTTCTCGCTATTGATTTCTCTAAACTGGCTTCCGATATTCGGGAATCAGTGAAATTCGCCCAAATTCTTCCATATATATAGTTTACCACTGTATATTTAAATAATATATTTGAGGATATTGGTGGAATGTAAACCCATGTTGCTGCCAATTGAACATGGCGTGAAAAGTCCATCAGATTGTCAATATGGTTATATATAGGCCTATACCTAAAGACAAGGCCTGCGATTTTCGAACAGATTTCACTAATTTCCATGTGTTATTTTAAATTCACATATACGCACCCAAAAATTCTGTATTTTGGGTTTTCACAGAATCACATGAATTATATATATTTTCATCAAAAAGTATTCTGTTAATTCTATCCCCAGATTTGAAGGTAAAGGTAGTTAAAAAGCTACAAAAAACTGAAAATTCTGCCATAAATTTTAATTCGAAATGTGTCAATCTGCTGTCACATCTCATGCACACTGTGATGCACCGACGTCACTCAGAGTCAACCGTGTTAGCCACACCCCTTACAATGTGCTAGATTTCTCCTGGTTCGTACAAGCTTTGTATCCAATAAATATTTTTTTATTTTAACGTGAAATTTTTTAACAAACATCAAATCTTGTAAAAATCAAGGCAAACGGAATTAGTTGAAAAATTCAAATTTTGGGTGCGTATGTAACTTTAAATATATTTGCCCGTATTTTATTGGTCTCGAAGTCGCCGTAATGGAGAACGAGCTATTTTGAATCATTCTAAAATAGAGAATCAAATCAGTCTCATATCGTCGAGTCTTTGACTCTAAGGTATTGACTGGCCATCTTGTTGTTCACATATATAGAAAGAGTTATTCCTCTTTTCTTTTTGTAGCGAGTCAGTTAACATGGTATATTAGATGGTACAGCTTTACGATTTTATCTATATTTTTCTCCCTTTTACAAACTTCAGATTGATTCGACCTTATAATAACTTTTTTTCTATGTTTAACTTTAAGTAATTTGGTAGTAAAATTAAGACGATTTATTCCCCAGCGCACTTTCTTGCGGAAACATTACTACAACAACATCAAGGATTGCCTGCCAGTACATTAGTGCTAGTATTCTTCTAGTATCGCGTGAACCGGACCTCTCGCGTTTACTTACGATCCGCAAAGAGGCTCTGGTAAAGGTGCATTTAAAAAGTTAAAAATAACACCGGTCCCGATGGGCTGTATTTAATGTTTGAAATATTTTTGAAAAGGACTTATCAGAACACGAGCTCGGTGATTTCGGGACCGGTGTTATTTTAAACTTTTTAAATGCACCTTTACCAGACCCTCTTCGCGGATCGTGAGTTAACGCGAGACTAGTATTCTTCTCAATCTGGAGAAAGGTACGAGTCTATTTTAGTATGATTTTAAATGTCGGTCGTGACGTCACGGGTTCGGAAACACAGCGACGACCTAGGCGCACTCTTCGAAAAATGTTGTATATTTTCATAATATGTTTCAAAAATGCTGTTTTAATCCCACGTTTAAGTCAATTCACAAGGCAACGGTTAACAAAGGTACACATTGTGCACCCACCATGTACATTTCGTGTCATTTAAATACAACATTCGATTGTATATAGACAGACATTAAAAGGTATAGGGAGCAATTTTGGGGAGAAAAACTTAATATGCTTTTTTCTTCAGTTTCAGATTTTTTCAGGTTCTATACATAAAAGAAAGTGCGTCATTTCTTCCAAAGTTTGTGGCAAAATAAAGAGTGAAGTAGGAACGTCGATGTGGATTTTATGAACTCATCTCAACTTTTTAAATTTATTTCGCGTAGGGCCTAGTCTCATAGGCCTAATAATAACATAATAATAATAACTTTATTTCTACCAGGTTACATAATTAGTATAAAGCTAATTTCCCTTATGACCTAGATGTTTCAAATTTAAAAAACCGAGGCTTCTTTTTTTCGATCTAAGTTCAGTTCTATTTGATAAAGTAAGTCATGTGATGAGTAAATGCGCCTTGTCCCAAAAGCCATTAAAATTTCACTTTATTTCCAGCAATCTCACTTTATTTCCAGCAATCTGCATAAATTCAATTTGCAATTATTATAGAAATGATAATTAGAGTTTTTTTCCGCCTCCATATTTGTGAATATTAAAGCTATTTAAAAATATGTACTTAGGGTTAAAAGGGTTAAGGGTTCAGAAGGTTTAAGGTTCAAAGGGTTAGGGGTTCAGAGGGTTTAGGGTCCAGAGGGTTTAGGGTTCAGAGGGTTTAGGGTTCAGAGGGTTAAGGGTTCAGAGGGTTTAGGGTTCAGAGGGTTTAGGGTTCAGAGGGTTTAGGGTTCAAAGGGTTAGGGGTTCAGAGGGTTTAGGGTTCAGAGGGTTTAGGGTTCAGATTTATAATACTATTCTGGCCAGAATGCGTCAAGACAAATATTTTTTCTCATAAAACCCCAAAAGGTTCAAGAAATAGAACCAACTGTAGACTTTTTTTTACCTAATGACACACAATATCATGAACAACAATTATTTTGGGCGATTCTTTAGAAGTTTACACTGTAGCAAATTTAAATTTCACACATACGATTGTGGCATCAGCATAAGCTTTTTTTCCACCCTTAGGCCTTTTTGGATACTTGAATGCGAGTGGAGGTGTTTTGCTTGTTCTAAATGTTGACATAAGTATATTTCTTGACCACATAAGTAAATGTGTTATTCTAAAAGTGAACGTAATATTAGGGAGGACAACAAATATTTGGTGTGATTCAAAACCAGTTTCACACCGTATAAATTTGATATGATTTTATAATGGAGGTATCCACACCTTTTTCTGCTTTATAGTGAACTTAAGCCTTAAATTAAGAACGGTACTTAATTATGCTATTCCATATGTCAGTAATGTTATATTTCGTTTACGACGTCGATCCAAATAACTAAATTTAAAATATTTGAATTAAACAAAATATGAGCATATTAAAACTTTCCAACAAACTCAACTGGTTTCTTCATATTTGTTTCAGAGGAAAACACCCTAAAAGACACTGACAGCATTGGAGACACCACTATACATTTACAGGACGAAACACAGGACACCACAACAAATCTGCTGGCCTCAATTCACTGAGTGACCTTTTGTAAAGCTTCCATTAAATCTACTCCACTATGGCTGTTGGACTGTCCCCTTCACAGTACACAACATAAGTTCGAATCGCCCAGGTATATAAGGAAAATTGTCCGGCTTTTGCTGCGTTGGTTACACAATGTAGCTGGTTAATTCGAGGTTTCCTTCCAGCTTTCAACAATACACCGGCTACGCAAAGCTGTCACAGAAGACCACAAGGACAACTCCGAGGAAAGATAAACAAGACTATACTCTGTGGAAATCACAGCAAACTCAACACATAAGTGAAATGCCCTTGAGAACGATTTTAAACACCAATCAAATAAATCAATCTTTTGGATTACCAGGGGCAGCATTCACAATAAATCCTACAGCTTCAGTTTACTGTTACAATACACGATTTTATCTGCTCTGTGGATAAGAATAGGTGGAGTTTGTCCAACTCGATTAGCAGTGACGTCAATTACATGTGGATCGAACCAGAATTAGCTGCAGAGAAAGCTCAACTGTGATCAGCAGCCCACAGCTGAACGGTTATGTTAACAGTTGTATAATAAACGATTTGTTGCTCACAGATAAAAAGGCATAACCAGTTGAATTCTTAGTGGAATAATTCAACTATTTTTACGTGCAGGGAAAAGTGTGCGGAATTTGTGGATCTCTCAGAGGACAATAAAACAATTTTGCGAGTCAGTTATAAGACCTGGTTATAAATTCAGCAACTAAATAAAGCTTATAAACTAGCCAAGCATGTAAAGTTGTCAACACAGATTGAGAACAAAGAATGCCAAGTCACACTTGGATTTTTATTATTTTATTATTTTATTTTTACACCTTTGGGTTAGCTCTTGGTATGAGACAAGACGTTAATTCTTAGCTTTATTAAACACGACTTTAACTGAAAACGGCATAATAAAGTCGAAAAACATTGGCTTTTATTCCACATTATCAATGTAATTAAGGTAACTTCCACATTTGTCAACAATAGGTCACGTCATGCAAGAGTTCTCGCGAGATTCACCCCAGCACCGGGTTCATGTTACTTTTCTTTGAGTTATAAAACCATACGGGAAGTTAAAGCGTTTACACTTGTTCGGGTCTATAACTACGCCAAACCAAAACAAAATGCCGTTCTGAACGACCGAAGATACCCGGAAGTTCAGTAGAAGAGAACCAGACTTCCATGGCCTAGTTTAGCATAAAAAGTATAAGATACTTGCAATACCGGGAGCTTTTGTTTTTACAATCGTGCAAAAATGGTCAGATTAGCTATATATAAGTTTGAGAAATCCGAGGAAATATCATTAGTTTGGTGAACTGGTATATTCCCTGTGTTTGTTAAGTTGCCCTTGTTTGACATTGACAAGTTTGTTCGCATCATTCAGTTGACGCTACTTTGATGACAGCATTCCACACACGAAAAATCATTAAACTATGTTAGACAGACAAAATATTTGTGTCTTATCTTTAGAAGACATCGGATTTAGTGAACATTTCCGTTCACCAACAGTCTATGTAGCATTGCTGGATTGATTCATCGCCAGATCACCAACCAGTAGGCGTAGGAGTGCATTACTTCTTTGAAAGCTTTTGTTTTTTGTTTGTTTGTTTGGGGTTTTACGCCGTACTTTTATTATTAAGTTTATTTAAGTTTATTTCACTTATATGACGACGTTTCAGCCCGATCGGTGAAGGAAACCACCAAAACACGACGCTGGCAACATAACAGATTGATAATTTCTTATGTGCAAATATACCCGAGTTCGAATCCCGGTGGAGGCAAGCACATTTTTTTTCTTCTTACATTTATACAAAAATGTATAGTGTTGTGTGGAAATGTATTGTCTATAGTGTGTTCGTTCTTTTATGGAATAAACCAAACGTTTTATATAGGATACTTATAAATAGAGAGAGAGAGAGTATATGCATGCCATTTATCTTTTATTCCTCATAAGTTTCCCACGCACCTCTACATACAGCACTACGTGCACTTAATATAATTCAGTGGAATTAAATGCTTGTGTGTACTTCCTTATACGGGGACACGGGATAAGCCATATAGGCTTAATGCGTTTGCCATCAATTAAAATGTTTAAACCAAAAAGGACGTCAACTACAGAGGAAAATGTTCAACTGACACGGGAACTCATTATTGGAAAACAGATTTTATGGATATCAACTTCTTCTTTATTATTTCACACGATGTTTCGACACAGTTACTTGTGTCTTTGTCAGGTATTTTATGTACCATCATGAAAATTGACTGGTTATATGTATATGTACAAATGTTGTAAAGATCATAAACATAAATAAATAATTAGATGTTTATTTATGTTTACAATCTTTTAAACATAGTAACTGTGTCAAAACGTCGTGTGAAATAATAAAGAAGTTGATATCCATGAAATTTGCGCTTTATATGGTTACCTACAACTTCTAAATGTCACTGAAAGAAGTGACACGGGAACTGAACAGAATATTTTATTCTTGAATACGATGTCAACTTTATGTTACTTTTGTGTCTATAGAAATGAAAGAAAAAAATCATTTAAATTATCTGTAACTTAGCCAGCTTAAAGGTTCACAAAATATTATGCAATTCTCCAACACAATTTTCTGCAAAGGGATTTGATTTAACTGGACCATCCAAACGAATGTCGCTAAAATCAGGATGAGATTCAGTAGTTTTTCGCGATTAGCTATCTTATTGTTATTTTGTGTTATGATCTCGAATTTAAATGCTTTTACGCTATCATAATTTTTCTTTTTGAATTCTGCTGAAAATTGCACGAAACGAGAAAATGCCGTTAACACGTGACATCCATTTGTATACGAATAAACTCCTACTCAATTGCAACAGCTTTGACACGTCGGTCACAAACAGCCATGCAGGAGAATAGATGCAGAATTCTGTATCATTTTTAGTCTACTGCGTAAGCCAAATATAACGATACAGAACAGCACTGAACAAAAATGTGTAAATTTAAGATTTGGCACTTATTGGTTTTAATTTGTCCAATTAAGTAATTTTCAATTCTGTTTGCCATCGATAGTAGCAATTCAGATGGCGGCCAAATTCGAAAAATATCCCTCAATAGCTCTAATTTTGTTTTGAAATTACTGCCGCAGAGCGAGTCTTTGACACTTACAGTTACTTCAAGTATAATATTTTAATAAAAACTACCCAAAGAATTGGAGAAATGGATTATAATTATTAAATAAGACGGTAAGTTCCAAATATGTACTCTGCACCTTCCTGTACAATGCGGGAATTACAATGTTTTAGCCTGACACAGTTTTGAATCCAACAGGAGAGCAGCAATTAATGGAATTTGTAAGTTGGTGTCGCTCCCAGGTTGTATCAGCTGGAATCGGGAGGGAGAATTCATTGAAAGCGATTTGTGACGTCACAGCAAGCCAGCACGTGGTAAATTGAGTAGGCCTCTGTAGCTGGTTATCGATTTATGGTCCAATGTTAATATAGCATGGATTAACGCGCCTGACTTGTAAAGTTAACACACCATGCAGGATGGAAGCAAATCATTTCTTGCGGATTACGCTAGATTACGGAGAGTATAACACACTATATCTGATTTATGACGGCGACTAAATATCTCCGGGACAGGCATGCAGCTTAAAATTTGGACCATTCAAAAGTCTGTATTTATATATAAGCCCTGAATGTTGCTTACTTGTCACAAATTTCACAAATTAAGCAGGAAATCAACTCTTGCGCTATTTCTGGCAACTGACAAGTATCTGCATGGCAAGTATACAACAGGAGTTTATATAGTCATCGTTTGGATTTATTGTGAAAGGTTTTAAAGGCTAATAAAAAAATATCGTGAGGACCACGTGATAGGAGTTAATCTTGTAAGAGTTAATCTTGTAAGATTTGATCAACTTGATCAAGCATATACTGAAAGACAAATGAACGCAGATCTTTGGAAACACAAATGGCAAACCTGTGCAAAGCTCTGTATGACCGACAGTTTTCAAAGTTACATAAGCACTCAAAATTAGGGTTTTACAACAAATTCTGATTGCCTTGATTTTAACCAACTTTGAAGTTTGTGCATA
>JAVFBZ010140896.1:0-12465 GCA_032466195.1 Katharina tunicata
GTTATGGGCAAAGAAAACCATCATAGACGACACTGGCAACACAGAAGATACCACAGTACATTTACGGGACCAAAAAACAGGATACCACAAACAAATAAGCTGCCTGAAGACCCCTCATGCCAGAGAGGGACCATAGCAGAAGGTAACGGGTTTTCTTCGCGTCATATCTGCAGACGAGAAATAGCAACAAAAGGCCGGAGTAAAATATGAGATTTGTAGACACACTGTGTTTATTTCTCTAGACTAACAACAATGTGGTTAAGGGAAACTTTAGGACAAAGATATACATGTAGTTATATTACTGGTCTTAATTACAACATCGATCTTAAATTAAAGTGACAAAGACATATTTAGATATGTTTAAAAAAAATCTAAATCGGTGGAGTGTTCCTTTTTACATACATGAATTGGTAAAAACCAAGAACTGAGTACGGCAAAGCAGAGAGGATTTTAAAATATTGAAAAAATCTCATTTTAATGATTTATTCATCTTAAAAAGATCAATAAAAAATTTTAAGAATAGCTTTTATATTTATTCATGAAAGTAATGGGCTGGGGTGAATGTAAAATTAATAGGTGGCGCTTCTTTACATTTAGGTCTGCAGAGGATCTTTGATGTTAACTAGATACTACTTCTTGTTTTCTCTGTTCTCTACACATATAACTTATATATATTTTTCATATTAACATGCCCTAGACGTCTCATCGGTCTCTGTCTTAGAGTGCAATTATGTAGCACTTGACGAAAATATTTGTACACAACACCTTCAGTTTTATGATCATGTACGCTTTCCTGTTATTACCGTTATATAACATCTCCACCATGAAAAAGAAATGCATTCGTAAACCGCTTCAAGCACCACACAAGTGTATACGCTCCTACGCAGCGGCTTTTGATACATAACATTTACTCCAGTCCAGTACAGCTGAACTGGCCTATTATAGTCTTTGAAGTATGTTACAAAAGCCGCTGCGTAGGAGCGTAACAAGTGTAGGGCTAAGGGCCTCATTTATAATTTTTTTTAATTCCTGACTGTCGAAATCATCATGACTGTCGAAGTATGTCAGACGGTATCAGCTGGTGAGTGGACTTTCTGTTTAATATGGGACTCCTCTGTCACAATTTACAACCTAATTTTATGAAATTATTGGCTAGTTTGACACGTACTGTCTGTTGTTAACATTTATTTATTTGATTGGTGTTTAACGTCGTCCTCAACGGTATTTCCCTTGACTTGCTTGCGTTGCCGGTTTGAGGCGGAAAACCGAGAGAAAAAAAACATTAAGCCTTCCAGTAATCTCCTCAGCTACCGGAATTCTTCCCTTATAAACATAAGGTCATCAGGGGGATTCGAATTCCGGATACACTGAAAGCGACTAAGCTACGGCACGGCGTTCGGTTGTTAAAATTGTTTACTGCTAACCTGTTAAAAACTATGAAAACCGACAGGGAATCAATCTACCAAAAACAGTTTTTGGGGTAATACTCAAAAACAACCTTCCGGTCAATTGTAAGTCATCGCGAATACATGAAACTAATCTTTTAAATTCCTAGATATAACTTATTGATTCCTTTTATTCATTATAAAGTTTTAACAAGAACTATTGTTGTTAACCATTTTCCATTATTTTATCACTGTTTTATTAGAAGAATTTGGTGAATGTTTATTTGTATAAATTGTGATACGAACTGTCTGTGTCATATCAAAATATATAACCAATTTCACTTTTAATTGTCAAAAAACCCCAGAGATTTACCAGTTCACTATATCGAATGACGGAATAATTATTACACCTCAAATATAAAGTCTGTATTACGACGACGAGTTGACATATCAAAACGAGCTTTATTAATAGCGTCTAAAAGGTTCTCGAGATTGTTCTTTATGTCTCAGTCACATTTGCCGCGGCGGCCCTGGGGTCTAAAATATCTACAGCCAATAGCAATTATAGGGCCGCCGCAGGATTCTCACGGTCACATACGAAAGTAGTCAAATATTTTACGATAGCCGCTCGGCGTATTTTGAATTTGTGGAGACAGAAAACCTGCGGCTGCCGTACGGCCTTTAGAGGGATGAAGCACGATCGCCTTAGCGACTGCCATAGGTTTTTGACAAATGCCTAGGTAACCGCAGGGCGCCCGCAGGGGCACCATACGGCGACCGTGCGGCAAGACTGACGATACCGTACACACCAATCTATATGACAGATATGAATGAAAATATACATATAAAAAGCGGTATATATACCTGCTCCACGCACGGCGCGGAATGCCACGGGGGCCGTACGGATGGCGTGTGGCGAGCGTACGGGAGCCGTGCGTGGGCCTTGCGTTGGCCGAAGGTTGTACCACATACCACAAGGCAACCACACGGGCACCGTAGGGCTGCCACGAAAATGTACGCCGGACGTATGGTCGCCGTGGAACCGCTCTACGACATGGCTACGGCGTGTCAAATTGCTACGGCGGACCTAGAAATGAAAAACGTTATAACTCCGCGCTATAATCCCACGGCGGCCCCTACGGCCTGTAAAAGATAGGAATACGCCCTAGGGTGACCCTGAGGCCACCGCAGATCTTCTGCGGCCGCCGCAGGTATCTGTCGATTTCGGAGCTCTACGGACGCCGTATCCTAGCCGTAGAGCAAATGTGACTGAGGCATAACTCGTTGCAGTTAAACACAGAAGCCTCCTGTGCCCTGGTGCTCTTTGATCTAAGGGGCAGAGTATGCCGATTTGTTGTGGTGTCCTATTTTGTTAATGTTATGTAAATGTTTTGCCCTGTCTTGCATGTTGCCAGCGTCGTTTACGGTGGTTTCCTTCACCATATGGCTAGCACGCCGTCATATAAGTGAAATAACCTTGAGTTCGGCATAAAACCCTAATCAACACAAACAGTTAAAAGCCTCTTTAACGTACTTTGCTATAGGCCATAAAGGATAGTTTTCTCATTACCGAATGTGAATTCAATTGGATCGATGATAATGGGTAATTGAAATCTTTTTATAAAACATGTCTGTCAGAATCGTTTAATTCTTATTTGAAAAAACATTTCTATATTTTCGTAATTACTTTAGGGAGAAACAAAGTTATTTTATGGAATATTACAATTTGTGTTCCTTAACAGAGGTTTGATTTTTGTATCCCACCATGTAACAGCGTTGGTGTCCAGCGGGTCCTTGTCCTTGCTGTTTGACACGAGCTTCGTCTGGCCGTAAGCGATAAGCAACACCAAGTCGAAGGCCTGTAAATTGCATAGTTGGTGCTATAACATTAGCTGGTATCTTAACATTGTTTGTTGCCAGTATCGTATGTAAGCGTCTTGTGCCTTCTCCCAAAAAGAATAGTGTAAAACGCAAAGAAAAAAATTCATCTGGGACTTGGTGTAAGCTATTTGAGTCCGATTGAACATTGACCAATTCATCAAACGCAAAAGAAAAACAAACATCAGCAGTTCAAAGTATACCTAATGTCCCACTGTATTACACAGGTGGTTGCAGTGAGACAAACACTTTGCTAAACGCAATTTAAAAAAAGAATAACATTAGATATTTATAAAAAGTTAAAACTGCAGCACCCTCATCCAAATGTTGTCAACGAAGAAGATAAAATAAAAATCAGCTCTAAAATGTAAATTCGAAAAAGGTACAACCGTAAGCATCCATCGATAATATTATCTCAATTTGTTGTATTATTTGAAACAAAAAAAGGAAACAAATACTGTGAGTATGCATTGTGAAATTAGATTGAAGACAGGTTATTCTTCGATCGACAAAAAATATACCCACAACTGTTTTGCATTAATTAAAATAGTAAACTTCATTAGGAAACTTTTTCTTAACGAAATGCCGACTTATTCGAATTGTTAAGATGCATGCAGTAAAGGTGTTGATTTGTTCATGGTATACAACAAGGACTAAATTCCATTTGTTTGTATTTTTGAATTTTCGATGTTTATAATATGGAAATATTATAATTATGTCATTTTCTCTGGCGGTTATATAAGTCAATTCATAAATGTGAAGGCAACCCAAGAACCAAGACAGCTCACACGAGGCTTGAAAATGTGCTAATCGTTAACATTGAATTTAAACATGTGTGCCATTGGAATTCGTTACAATTGAGCTTATTTCCGGAATAATTTCCTGTGACCAGCTCAAATATACAAGAAACAATACACATAGTTATTAAGGCAACTGTTGGCCAGATCTGTGTGGGGGAGGAGTTTTCGATAATTGTTTACGGTGCATCTGATATATTCATTCCATTAACAAGATAGCGTCGTCTTTTTTATATGTTTTCCAAGTTTGCATTGGATGGAATAAATGTTCTGCGGTGACCCACATTGACTTTATCTGAGTTTATCCATGTGGAAACTGTGCTGTTTTTTTAAAGAATATAACTGAAGTCAGTATTTTAGCAGAATTACTGCCTTCTTTCCATTCAGTTGTCTTTCTCTCTGTTACAAAAAGTAATATAACAAGGCCTATCAACTGGGTAGGACATCCGAAAGCCACGAGCAAAAAGAAATCGGTGGAATAATGTTGAATATCACCCAGTTACAGAGTTAATAACGCACAAATGAGGAAGTTCTATTTGCTGATCGATTTATTCCAAGCTCCGATACATTATTGAATCAAATAATGTCACTACAAAATGTCACTTGTTCAAGTCTTAAAATTAATGAGATATGCGTAAAATTAGATTAGTCAAATGTAAAGTAAAAGAGATTAGTAATTTATAATAAAAAAAGCATTTGATCTGTTTATGATCAATAATTTAATAAAGCCATAAATGTCAAGAGTTAAACTGAAATTAATGTGAAATATCGCCTTGGTTATTGCATCCTTTAAGCAGTTCAACCTTTTGCTTTTTCAAGACTTGTGAATTCGTGATCAGTTATCGAACCTGGATATCTTTACAACCAAATCACCTGCACAGGATGATTGACAATCTGTTTATGGTAGTTATTTGGCAATTTAATGTGTTAGGTATTCTATTCTATTAAGCAGCACCAAAGCAGCTGCTCACAATTTCTGATCATACAATCGCCACAATTCACAAGAGGTCCTATAGGAAAACGTGTACGCGGTGTTGGTGTGACGTTCATGTGCTGTATTGGTGTTCTTCATACTTAGATATATAAAGTTTCCGATGTCTTTGCTGTGACTTTCGTCCAAGTATATGAGAGATGTACCTGACGTCTACGGAGATCGTGGCGTTGGTTTTATCGAGATTCCCCGATGGCTGTCCATCGTCGTTCAAGTGAAATACTCTTGAGTTTGACATTAAATGGTAAGCCAGTAAATAAAATAAATTGAGTTTTTTTTTTTTGTATATTTCTCAATTCTCTCTTTGCACAATTTAAGCGTCTATCGATTTATCTATATCATTTGATTGTTTATTTTCAATATCGTGTCATAGGGATTTCCTTCAGTGCGACGTGAAAACCATACAATCTATTGCAAAGCACTTGATGCATGAATTTTGATATAATGTGTTAACTTTTGAAGCAGCGTGGTAAATGGTTATTGTCACCAGCAATATACGAAACAGAGCCATGGCAAAATTGTCTGCATAGCGTAAGACCTGTCATTCTACTCTATTCAAATTCCTTCAGGAGTTCTTATATATCATATGAGGAAACTTAACCCATGGCTATGGCGAAAATCTTTCATTTCAATGCAGACACAAACAGAATAAAATATGGATGTATCCCTTCTTTATCTGATTTTGTACATATAAAGAATCATAACGGTTTAATGACTGTATTCCTTTACGGATTTACAGGGAAGGATACGTTCATGCAATATAAATTAATACAAAATAGGAACACTAATTTCGTGCAATTGACTTAATCGCCTATCACATCAACCTTTCCACCTCGTCGGTGTGTTTGGGTAAGCATTGTTTTAACTTCGTAATCTTTCAATACTTCTACAAATGCTGCTTGTTGGGACCACTACGTCCACAGAGACACGAGTCCACGAGGATATCAGTAGGAGTATGTTAACGTCTTAACCCATGGTTGAAACAAAGACCAAAGGAAATTTCAGGCACAATTCATGGTAAATATAAACTCATACAACTGAGATAGATCACCATTAATCCACAAGAGAGATCGCGCCGTATCTGTGTTTTTTGGGCTAAGGACTGATGAGAACATTTCACTGCACCAGACATGGACTCGAATCCCCTTGTCGACCGTAGGTATATAAGGGAAGTGTTCTGATGGCCTTAGAGATAGAGGTGTTTCATTTGAAGGTTTCTTTTAGGATTACTACCATTCACCGGTAGCACAGAGTCGTCAGATAAGGTCAATACCCTATATGACCCAGTTACATGCTAATCAAATCAATAAATCAAATGTTTAGTCTTCTTAGTTTATTTATTATTTATACGGACTCGTGACTAATTTGGGCCGATGGAATAGTGTATGGGATAAGGTGTGATTCTTGGAGGCGTGAACACGTTATTCAGGGGTTACATCAACGATCGCAAGATATTATTTAAACTTTGACATTTCTGAAAGGACGTCAACTGTTTATTGTTAATTACGTGTTTTCTGCCAGATTAGGTGTCAATGTACCTGCAACGACGTCGTTGAATGTCACGCGACTTTCATCAGCATTTGCGTTTGAACTATTTTAACCTTACAGTGTTTACACACAAAGGTAGGTCCTATTCTAAACATATCCAGGGGACTTCCGTATGACTTCACCAAGGTAGACTTATAAAGCACCAAGTGCAGACCATTGGTCGTTTATGCAGTGGGAGGAAAACTTGGTAGAACCTAGAAACTCCACGACCTTCCTTTGGTAGCTGTCATACCAACCCACATACAGTCGGAGCGAGTGTTTGAAATCACTTATCCACATAAGCTTGGAAGTGCTGACTTCAGGCGTACGCCACTCCACCACGGAACTCCTTGTCCGCACATCGTTTGTATGACTTCGCCTCACTGTACGTTCACTTTTCTCCATTTTCCAAACCTTCCGTAACAATCTTGTCTCTTGGAAACAATCTTATCAGGGACACAATAGAAGTAAGAAACTGTTAAGTTTATATTGCAACAACACAACTCTTATTATTACCCCGTGGTGAACGGGGTCTAGATCTTACTCACTCTCTTGTTGGCGCTTTTGTTGTTCTTGGTGTTGTTGTTGTTGATGTAACACTTACTAAATGGACTATTTCTCTGTCAATAATGTTAGAATTGTTCTGAAAATTCGGCAATATATACCTAATAGTACTACGCAAGTCATAAAGGAGCCGGAATTTTCAATTTGACCATGGTTTTCTAAAAAAAGCGAGTTTATAAATGCACACAACACAAATGTCAGGTATTATTAAAAAATACCTCAACGCCTTAACATTTGTGCCTGCAGCCACACGATTCGTATTTGCTGCAGGCCACGGGGTATATCTCGCAGTGCGGACTTGTTAGATGTACAATTTGTATATATTCCATGCCATGCCATACACCTTTCAAATGAGTTTGCGAGGACATATCCATTAACCACATGTGTAAGAGCAAATTTGAGATTCCATGCAAGACTACAAACACATTTGTGGACAAATGGAGAGTCATACAATAGGGTCGGCATTTTTTACAGAAAATATAATGACATGACATTTTATATTTAGACACGAACAAACTGCTTCGTTGTATTGAATTACAATAAACTGCCAAAGTAATTAATCCTTGTCTTTAAAAGAAACTTTTGACGTCTACCAAAAGGTTTCCACAAAGAATCGGGGTGTCCGGATGAAGCACAAATGACTATTCTTTGGTTTAGAAGAAGCTGTTTTAACACTCGCTCGGACAGTATGTGGGTTGGTCTGACAACAGAGGTAGGTCGTGGGTTTTCTGGGTGCAACTAAGCATTTACAAGTAGCACAGATCAGTACATGCATATTTAATATTTACATAATCTTATCCGAATGGTAATAAAGCGACATTTTTTTGGAGGGTAGTTGTATCATTAAGTTGGAATAGGTTCTTCATGATAATATTTCTACCAAGTCTATGCTTATAATTAAGCTACTCGACATTAATTCATCCTTAATTCGATGTGCCTCTCTACTACAACAATTTGCTGCTGTGTTTGTTCATCTGTCAGTCTCGACTTGGAGTGACAAGAGGTCTTAAATCTACAGTGCTTTTCGCTGGAAGTAAGTAACATTGTAAGCATAAATCGGGGTTGTTAAATTCTACCGAATGAACCATTTGGTGATCATACCATGCCACTTTTGTAGAAATTGATCTTTCAAGTTTTGTTTCTTTTATCAGACAGGTTGCATTTGTGATATTTTATAAACACCAGATTTGACCCTCCCCAGGAACAACCGTGCAATATAGACTGGATGTGATTAAGACAGCGGAAATTAACTACATGACATTTCGTATGACATAGATCTTACATTTTAGTTGCCTATTTTGTTTTTCTTGTCTTTAATTAATATAATCCAATAGGAGACAATTTTTGTATATGATGGATATATAGAGGACATACCCCGAGCTCCCCATACACCTTATAACTAGGCGTCGACATTTTTACCAAAGAAGGCGTATTGTTCGCCGTCTTTAGATAACACAGACGCGTTTTTGGCTGGAGAGTAACCCCTTATCCACATGCGCAGCTATATTCATACGTCATTAAATTCATACGTCGTTGGGGCTCCAAACCCTGACCTTGTGTACCAATCCAATTCCTTTTGTTTTCCGTTTGACATTCATAAGTCTTCTGAAGTTCTTACTTCCAATGATGTGGCTAATCTTTTTTGCCGTACCGAAGACGAGATTTTAGCGATAGACACTTCAAAAGCAAATGGATAGCCACCGAACTACCCGCTAGGAAAGTCCACCGGAGCACGAAGACGAGCTACATATGTCTGTACTTATTACAAGCTTAGTGTGACCATATAGATTATTAACAGCTTAGATAACTGCACTCAACATTTGTCGACGTTTTTAATAAAGGTAGAAGCTATTTGTGGATAAGCTTCTGTCTGCATGGGTTATCATCGGAATAAAATTTCATGAATATGCTACAGATCACGTCCGATTTGCCGTGCTCAGTTGTTGAACTAATCTAGACTAGGCTTTGTCGCCTTGTCCCTTGTCACCTTTGCCAACGATCGTTTTCTGCTTAGATTATTATTCTATTCAGTGCTTGAGCTGCCACGTTGTCATATGAGTAGGCTATATTAGCCTCAAATATGGCCTATCCGGATTAACTGGGTAAGTCACTAATTTACTGTTTTCATCACAAAATTTTCTCATTAGTCCTATTAGTCCCATTACAGTTGTGTGCTCAACCCGAAGCGCCTTTTTTCCTGAAACGTGAGACTCTCGTATATTTTGAAATAAATGTATCACATCCGCATTGAAGCCATTCTAGGAAACTACACAACCGCATTTCTGTGAACGATAAAATAGCAAGAGAGCGAATGAAAATGACAATACCAACACTTCAGTCCCACTTTTGGCACATCGTCCCTTTGCAATCACTTAACTCGCCAGTGTTTTATCAAATATACTAGAAAAAACAGTAGTTGTATAGGTGGATGTATAGGGAACATTAGCTTCGACTAAACACTAACGAGATTTTGAGAGAGAAGGTAGTTCCAGTGACATCTGGCGTAGTTTGTCTGTCGCCCACATCTTTGAACTCTTCTTTACTTCAATCGGTCAAAACTTCAAAAACCACAGTTCGTTGTCTTACACTGTTAAATTCAGACTGTGTTCTTGCAACATATAACCGTATCTCGTTTTGATGATTGCCAGTGTCGTCTCATTAAGGGACCATATATAGTCTCAAACGCATCAAAACCAGAGTAACCGTTTCCTTGAAGCAGACGAGGGAGTAATCTGATTAGACTCCATTCTCAATCACATAATTACCAATCGCCAAGCTCCTAATTATTTTTCACCCCAGTTCACCTTGCATGACCTTACCAGTGGCTAATGACTTTGTGTTAGGACGCAACTCGTGCATGATAACATGATTACCTTCATTTTCTCACTTCATTTGGCTCTCTGTGGTTTGCTTAAAACAACGTTAAGTCACAATTAACTAACCGACATAAGCTCAGGTAGCTCAAGTTAATAGCTGGGGGAGGGACCTTCAGAAAGATCTGTTACCACGTCACAGAGTAATGTAACGTAATATATGTTCTCTATAAATATAGCTTTGGCATACTATAGTCAATAGGTCGCCACCACTCGTCTCCTCTCACGCTTAGATTGAAAACTGATCAACAGCTAATTTTGTTTTCGGAGCAAACTATTAATGTGATGTGGCAGTCCACTGCCCAAACAATAACACTACACGGCACACATAAAATTACGACAATATACAGAACGGCGATACGGCGGTAAAATATGTACTTAAAAGATACCGCTCTCTGACCTAGCGGGCAACAGAGAGCTGATTTTATTATAGTGTTCCATTTTGTCCTGTTAATGTATCGTGGCGTCTTCTGTGTTGCCAGCGTCGTTAAGAATAGTTTCCGCAACCACTTGGGTTGACACGTTGTGACTGGAGTGAAATTATCATAAGGCAACTTTGTGTTATGGCACAACGATACATGGAATTTGTGGTAAACCAGATCTTGGAAAACAGATGTACGCCCAACAGCCTGCCGTCATAACCGCATTGTGATTCATAGGGCTGTCGCTGATGAGTCGGTCTTCAAACTTCGTGGAATATCTTATTGTCATCAGACAGCATAGTAATTAGCTCAGACGTGTAAACAGTACGACCTCGGAAAAAAATTAACCGCTGGAGTTTCAGTTTGAGCTCTAGAAACCGCATGAAAGTTAGCAGATTATATTGATTTCCGCTCCTTCCTTAACTTGTTAATGAGGGGGGAAGGGCAAAAGGATTATTGTTTCCGGTTGTCTGTTTTATCGCGTGTATGAGCCGTTTAGGAACATCTGTAATATAATTAAAGCGTAACCCAATCGATTCTCGAAGAAATTGTGAGGTTAGGGGAGAAGTAAATAACATGTTTACTCAGCCCTCGTTGTGGACAAAACAGATAGATACACCAGCCAATATATCAGTTGTCTTCTGTGGCTACGAAGGAATTGTATTACCTGTATTCATTTCAGGAGAACACGTATAAATTACTCATTAATGTCCACAATGCTTGACGATAAGGAGATGGTTTTAAATTTTAGAAGATGTAAATTGTGCCGAACTCAGTTTAAAAACATTCTTGGCAAGTGACATGTTCGCCGACAGGTTTTCTTTTGTTATAGTGAAGAAATCCTGATATTTCATCAATATATGAATTATAAGCGCTGATTTCACCAGCATATAAATAATAAATGCCTATTAAGATCGATGGCAAACGTATATTCGTCTGACAAAGAATCACAAGCAATTGTCGTATAAAGCTGAGATGACTTTTAAAATTACTCAGAGCCATTCTTCAGATCCTTAAAGATCTTTAAGGTCATATTTGAGACTGTTTGGTATTAGTTATTTAAGTACATCATACGGCTTGTCACTGTGCAGCGAATTACAAATCCCTCAAGTTTTTACAATTTGAATAAGATCAAGAAGTATATTTTTTTCAAATCCATCTACACGTAAATCAGATGTTATTGTTACATGCTTAACACCTGCGAATTTTGTTCAATTTAATAAATTGCCTTTCGCTATTGAAATTTAAACTTTCTTGTCGGCATTTTGTTTCATGTTACGCATTCGATAGTTACACAAGAATATGAGCATGTTTGAATTTCAAATCATGTTATAATTGTTGAATCTAATATGGACCTAATCATTTGGCAATCAACTACATTGACGGATTACGCGTGCCTCAGTTTGCTGAGCCCCTTGTTGAGTAACACCAGGGACCCATTAGTCCAGACATCTTAAACTTTTAAATGGAACGTTGTTTATCTTGATGTCATCGTGTTTGTTTTTACACTAATTTACTGTGAGTATATCCAGAATAACTCGCTTTCGTGTGAGTGAAATTGTTGAACAAAAAGAGTATATAACGAGTGTTTGATGTCCAACCACTGTTCTAAATCTAGAAGGCTCAATTTGTGCAGAGCATAGTCAAAATTATTGCGGAATTCTTTGTCATTCCAGCTGTCGGGGCAGAAGCTATCTGTTTTACTAATAAACGACTAGAATTGTTTCCAGCATGCTGGATGTCAGACACAAAAGTGTTAAGTTAAACGACATGGCAAGAAAACTGCAGTAGGTCTTTTTTAAATGACTTATATATGACATTTACATATGTCGTTGTCACGACGTACTTGTAGCCCTAACGATGAACGTTTGATCATTTTTTTATTATTTGTTAATTTATTATTTAATTCTGAGCTGGGCTTCTACCGCATCAATACTTCTGCGAAATACCAGGAAAATGAATATAGTTTCCCATCATACACAGGCAAAGCAAATTATCAAGCTTGTGTACAAAAACATGCGCATAAAG
>JAVFBZ010140907.1:0-21404 GCA_032466195.1 Katharina tunicata
CTCCTTTTTCAACCTAGGCGGAGGAGTAGGCCGTGGCTCATCTGGAACCGGGTCAGGTATTTCTATTTCATCAAAAAGCTGGTTGACGTATTCATCCAGCTCTTGGTCGGTGAGTAGGTATTTATCTATATTCACCATTTTGAGTGGGATATAATGACGGGTATCAAGTCTTCAAATGAATATTGCCTCGACGTCTATCGCTGCAAGGCGACGGAGCTCATCCGCGAGGGCCTGCTTTTTCTTCCGGACCCTCTTGAGGATGATGTAGCCCGCCCCACAGCCGCGGCACAGCCCAAAGGAGGACCTTACACCCTTCCCGCACTTGCCACACGGTTGAAGTGGCGGTCCCTTTCGGAGGCGCAACAGGTGGATTTTGCAGTGCGTCCCCAGGCATGAGCCAGGCGCACGTGTTTGTTCCTCGAACCATCGAGTATAATCGTTGTTTATACCCATGTATTGGATATCTCTAATATAAATAGATGGAAGGCACCGCTTCTCTGGATGTCTATTGACCGTCCTCCGGAGGCAGATATGTATGTATGTATGCTCTGGTTGTGTGTTAGATGTCTTCCGGAGGCAGCTATGTATGTATGCTGGGGACCTCTCCACACCCAAAGGAGGGCCCCAGAGGGCTGTGGCCTAGCACAATAATGTTACGTGCGCCAGAACCACCATTACCCCTACTACTGTCCTTGTTTCACAAACTAACAAGGTTTAATCTTCATAAAGTCCTCCAGGTCTTTGGTTCTGAATTAGAGTTGACTAACTTCTGTCTGGAGATTCTAATTTGATTCTAACAACAGTAGCATGCATGACAAGATCGATCCCTGTTCTCATTCCATAGACGTCAGCACTTTTAGTTCATTTTCCACCTGTCCTGGGGATTGGGGTTGATTGATTTTCCCCAGTGGTGTTTAATAATTATTACTGAGTTAGAAAAAACATTCCTGTGATGATTCCGGACCTACTTCAAATTAGTGTGCTGGTAAGTAAGCACATTTCAGTCTACTGAAGTCTGTCGCTTGTTCATTCCAACACATTGGCAGCCATCTTGAATTTTCACTTCAAGAAGATTTTCTCCATTACTGTTTCAAAGATCACAAACTGTCATTGTTCCAACGTATACAATTTGCACAAAACACGGAAAGTACCTTTATGCATCCTGTGCATCAGTAATGCAGAGCAAAGTATCTCTTCTTCTTATGAAAATCTTGACTTTATATGCAGCATATATTGCAGAACTTAATTGGCGGCCATCTTGTATCACTTTACTGACACGCATGGACATATTTGCAGCCATCTTGAATTTTCACTTTTAAATAGATTGTTTCCATTATTGTCTCAAAGATCATAAGTTGAACATTATAACTATGTATAACAACTTGCGCAACACACTTTGATACATCCTTTGCATTAGAAAAGAAGGGCGCTTTTTTGCCTCTACTGATGAATTTCTCACATTAAACTGGAGTATACTATGCATTGCATAACACCTTAGCTTGGCGGCCATCTTCTTATATGTATATTTCAATCTAACTGTTGTGAATGTATGAAAAATATTTTATGCACCTTGCCATATCCTTATAATTATTATGGACATCACAGTATAGATAAGATGTTAAGTTTGTTATAATTTGTCTTTACTGTATTGTTGTACATTTGAAACAAAACTTATCAGATTTATCTCTATTGATTTTTGTGATATAATTTGTTAGTACAGGTAATAGGCAAATTGCTTTCATCTCTTATAAAAATCTTGTAGGAGTTCATATTCAACAATGTCTGATACTTATGTTATATAACAAGCTTATGGATCAAATCGTACAAGATCTTCTAGTCCTTTTGTCAGTCAATCTGATATATTTTTTTTATCCTATATGAGTTTTATTGTATTATTTAGAAATTTCATCTTTTTTTCCATTAGGATCCTATAAGATTTTTGTTTAAGGGTTATTTTATTTTATTATATAGGAATCCTATAGGAATTTCATTTTTTCCATTAGGATCCTACAAGATTTTATGAATCCTATTTGATTTTTTTTTTATTTCTTGTAGGATCCTATTCCATTTTTATAATTCTGTTGGATCCTATATGATTTTTCTGTAATTGCGGATCCTAAACAAAATTATATGGTTCGCTGCGATTGATTTAAATAATTTCTTGAATGTTCAGTGTCGTCTCTCCTGAATTGAGATTCACTTACTTAAGTGCCATAAACAATGTACAAACGCCATTACATTGGCAGTGTAAACCTTCAAAACGATCCGCGTCTATCTTTATCGTGTTCCCAGAGCATCCCAATAAGAAAAGGCTAGTTATGGAAACAAATGTTAATCGTTCTCTTTACCTAATTACAACATACTGCGTCTGCAAGTATTGCCATTAATGATATTTGATGAATACGATTACGCCTTCAGTTTTTGGCAGAATCGTTAAAGGTTGCTCTATGTGTACTGGTGAAGCGTCCCCTTGGTCTGTTGACTTACCTAACACCATATTGCATAGCACTGTAAATGTGTTGATCGATGGACCTATTCCAGAAATATTATCGCCTTAGGGAACGTCTCAACTCTAATATATCTATCGATCTAGAATTTTACAGGAGTTAATTTAGTACTCCAGTAAATAATATTTACCATTGAAGGCCTGGACTTATATTAATGAAATACGTTATGTCTACTCATTTACTCAACTTTATCCTTAAACCCAGAAGGTGCTTAATAATTGGTAATATTCATATATTTAGCATTATATAATACCTCAAGATGGCACTTGTCTCCTTCCTGGATGACTCAGTATTCAGGATGAGAGAGACTTAATTTCCCAAGCCAAGCAGTGAAATAGTTTGAATTATCCAACAAATCAAGGATTATCCATTAACTTGATTTGATAAGAATAATTGGTTTTAGGGGTATTTACAAATGCAACCAACACTATCGTGGTCCTACGCATGATATGCATGGATACTATGTAATAAAACAGATTGTTTTCCTTTCAAAACAACTCCACGTCATTCTCGACCAAAATATTCCCGGAACTTTCAAAGAAACCATTGCTATACATGTATAGTTGCTGATGATGTATAATAGATAGGATTGATTGGGTGACCTTTATTCCTCAGATGCATTTGCTCTACGGCTAGGATACGGCGGTCGTAGGGCCCCGAAATCGAGAGATACCTGCGGTTGCCCTAAGGCGACCGTGTGTCATCACGTCTAAGGCCGTACGGCAGCCGCAGGTTGTCTGTCTCCACAAATTTAAAATACGCCGTGCGGCTACCCTAACATATGTGGCTGCTACAGTGTGTGGCCGTGGGAATGCTTCGGCGGCGCTATAATTGCTATTGGCAGTAGATATTTTAGACTCTACGGCCGCCGCATCAAATGGGACTGAGGCATTAATAACCTACTCAAAGAGTATTTTACTTAAATCAACGAGGCATACTCCAATGCGCACTCAGTGATTATAGGTGTTATTATCACGTCTGGTAAACAGAAATGGTGCACAACACCCAAAAATAGACTGGGGAGGTGAATTATGTCACTTCTATTATATGCAAAAACAAATCTTAACGCTTTTAGAAATACTCCCCAGAAAAAGAAAAAAACAATATTCCAAAAATGTTAAGGAAAAGGAAATTTATTATTTTAATAGAGGTGAGTATTATTCCATAAGACATGAAGTACATTTTATTTACCATATGAATATTCAATTAACTTGTTATTAATACCTATAGGATTTATTGCAGGTTCATTGCCGTGGATTATTAAACATGCTTAATTCAGTATTTTTTAGACTTTGTAATGACAATTGGTAAACAACATTAAGCTGAAAAATGAAAGTAGTACATAATGCTCTTTGTTTTATTTTGTTTTTAGACAAATGATAAAATATAAAATCAGTCAGTATTAAGCTTTCATTTATCTGTAATCTGTTAACCAATCCATGTCAGACGAGCTTTCCCATTAGTCAGTTCATGTTTGCAGAAAAGATAAGGTCTACTACAATTTTGGCATATAATTGTGTGCTGAGAAAATTTAATTGAAACGTCAGCCCTTTTTGTTCAAATGTTGTTTTGCTAAACTGCACCCTCGTTTAAAACCTAGAGACAGTAAAACCCAGTAAATCCGATACGGCTGTGCCTGGGTTTTCCCGATATTCAGTTGTAATTATAATGATGATTAAGTACGATGAATATGAGAAATAAACTGTGTGATCGATGACCAGTTTTACAGAACAATTGCGCACTTTGCTAAACTGAATTATTCTCCAGCAGCATGTATTAGGCTTATTATGTTACTCTTGTTGTAAGTCTTATATATTGGATAAAGAGTGGAATTAAGGGTCCCGGGCATACCTTGCAATCGTTAATACGTTTTCATACTAGATATTCCTTTCTAGAACCTTTCAGCGATTCACTAGCTTGGAAAGTTCATACATTCGCTTTTCAAATTATCTAATGTAATAATTTTCTATTGAATTTTTGGTCAATGAGCAATTAAGTGATTATATGTAGCTGGACGCTGGAAGTGTGTAATAGTAAATATATCCCTGAGCACTTACTGTCTCTTGAAAAGCGAAGTAAAGTTATAAATTTACAGACTTGCTATAAAGAAAAAAAAATGGTGCAGGAAATGAAAGAAATTTACCAAAGGATAGTCGGATCCTCGTGGCTTTTGCACATAAGCCTCTCGTTGGCATGTGTTTTAGAAAGTTATTTCAACAATCTTGCAAAAAGGATCTCCTTTAAATCGCGATTTCGTAATCACACAGGGCAATGACCGTGTAAGTAGCAAATTGATCCCTTTGATCAGACTCCGTATTATTTTTTGATTGGTGTCAACAACGGACTCAAGTTTATATGATCACTTATAGTTGTCAGTGTACGGTAGAACGCGAACAATATTCCATGCATATATGATGCGAATCCGGGGACATCTTAATATTTGCTTTTGGTTGCATTGCTTCTAATATTTATGGTACTATTGTTTTATTAAATTTGTATTTATCTTGTTCCAATGTTTTTGTTCAATTGTTCGGTTTTGTTTTATTGAATACAACTTTTTCATGATTCATTTTTTTCCAATCCCAGACAATTTCAATTAATTGTTGATCAGACACATTGTTATCCTTAAAGCTCTAAAAAAAAGTCAATGAAAAAAGAAAGAAACCGCTGCACAATGTTGAACCCACGTTTTTCGGCGTGTGAATCTTGTTCTGTTATCCCTGTAATTCGATACTGACAATCAGGTTGTGAGAATTGGGTTAATTTGTAATTTGGCGTGATATGATCGCATTTTGTCTTTTCCCATTAGGGATATCAAATGAAATGCTTTGTACATTATGCTTTCATCGAGAGGCATAGACAGTTGGTAGGTTACTGATTTGTTTAAATACATTAGCAGTTCCTTGTAAAAAAAATGTATTTGGTTTATATTTATTGTTGCCAGACATAAACTCAGCGACGTAAAGATAAATAACGGTTTAACATTGAATCTTTTGTGGTGTTGGCCCTGATAGAGTAGTTCGCGCGTAAAACAAACCATAAACACAAGACTGCTTAATTATCTTTAATATCCTCCATATTATTCAAAAGGGTCTAGGAAACACGGTTATATTTGGGAACGGTGTCGTAGAAATTAAGAAACGTAAACATTTTCACCTAAGTGTGTATGTCTCATTATGGATTTAATGAGTATTTGCGTTCCTTCTCGGTGTATGTTAGTCAGTGTTTGCTTCGTTTCATAAGGCCATATGAAAACACTTTTTATTCATTATAAAATGAACAAACATTGGTTACATTGGTTAATTTGCCACTAATCTTCTGAAAGAAGTGTAATATTGCAGAATAGTATCATTCCTACATATTGTTAGCGTCAGTCTCCAATGGTTCTATATGGATTTGTTGTCATTGATTCCAGACTTTTCAAGTACGCATTAACGAAGACCATCGATAGATATAATTAAGACAACATTCCCTGCCACGTACTGAACAGTAAAATTCGATTAACAGTTACTGCTTTTTTCAAATTTAGGAAGTTGCTCTACCTATATAGGTTTCGAAATTAAAAGAAAAGTTACGGACGATTTATTAAATTGGTCCAATATCCCTTATATTTGAGTTGTAGCTGATCTTGTGTCGTCATCTTGTGTTTTTTTCTTCATTCATACGCTAATTTTGGGAATATTTAACAAACATGGATGCAGAAATATACCACTTATAGCGACACAAGCAAGGCTGATTTTTTTTAATTTTAAGGTGTAATGATTAAAGCATGTAAATCTGTTTAAGCGGTGTCTGGGGTTTCATGGTATTCAACTGTAATCATAAATGGGATGGAGTATGATGATCGTGGTAGGTGATAAAGCAACTGTGTGATTGATGCTTACTTTTACCGAACATTTGTCCACTTTGTGAAACTGTGCGAATTACGACCCGGTTTCATTCAATACGACCAAGTACATTACCACGAAATCAACTTGAGTTGATCAACTATACATTGTAGAGCTTTAAACATTTATAGTATGATGTAGAATGAAAGCATAAAGTGAAGTTAAGTATTTGTTCATATAAATGTAACAATTGTAGCCAGAGTTAATAATAAATTAAAAATAAACCACAGTTACAGGTATACGGTTACATATATTAGTTGTACTATAGGCGAAAGAGTTCCATTCATTAAACTTCGTCAATGCAATGCAGAATCAACTGTTCACGAACAATCGGGCAAATAAACCTTTATAAAACGCTTAAAAGCAGTGAAATCGCCAGAAACAAATTCTACGTATGGATGTTGATCTAGTCCACATCTTTGAGGAATGATGAAGTTATTTCCTGTTATAGGGGAAGATAATAAAAAACAAAAACAAAGTAATACTCAAGTTATGGACCATAGCAAGGTCATTACATTTTTTGTAGAATTCGTAATTTTCCACTGAAAGATGCTTGAGTTGAAATACCAAGGTAACATGTTTGGTGGACTTTTTACGGTACATTTCCTGTAGTGATCATTTTACCATAGTAACTGTATAGTATGGTGCTGTGCATTGTATTTAGCTTTATTCTGTACCTTTGTGCGGTATCTCTTTCGCTGGGGTTGAATTTTGATGAGTTTTTGGTTACTATCATCTACAAAAAAAAAAAAAAAAAAAAAAAAAACATGGCATAGAAAGTCCACCATACATTTTACCATGGTATTTCAATTCAAGTGTCTTTCAGTGGAAAACGAGGAATTCTAAAAAAATGTAACGGCAGTTTTATTACCACCTTGCTATGGTCTGTAATTTGAGTATGACTGTTTTTTTGTTTTCTTCCTCTTTAAATTTAGAAAAATGGATCGACAAATCATTTTGGTGTATTTAATCGACGGAGTTCAATATCATTAGACCCAACACAGTTTAATTGGAATTATATCAATATGGTTTTGTTGCATATGGAACACTCAACTATGTCGTTCGAAAAGTCCACCGACAATCTTGAATTTTCTGCCTGTGTCGTTAATGATAATGTGTGGTCTACAATGACAAGATCAACTACAATCTATCTGTTGTATTGATTTGTCTAAATGACATTTGTCTTTGTACCGCCATCATGGAAAGGAAAAGGCAATTAATTATTGTGGCCAAAGAGGATCTTAAAGTATAAATCGACGGTGATTAGGAATTTGAACATATGTTTGGACAAGAGCCAGGGATTCAATGCACGAAATCGTTGTATTTTTAAACCTTTATAAAATTTGGTTGAGTTATCTAACAGTACAATAACAACTTTTATACTGAAGCCGGATAGACACCAGGGGCTTTCCGCTTTTCGTCCAAATAGCGTGTTCTTAAGTATTTCAATACTTCACGGGTCGACGATAAGAAAGGACATTTACTGGGTTTATGTGAGTATATTCAAAATTTAGCTTAGGACGCACAAGTAATACCAAGTGTTGCTCTTGAACTTTTTTCGACTCGTAATTATTCAATTACATTCGCGCAAAATTCTGTGAAACTTTTCTCAAACTTGTTTGGTTGATTTAGTGAATACTTTGTAGCCAACTACTCTTCAAGGAAAGTATTTCAATGCAGTTTGCCTCGACACGACTGAAGGCATGCTAATATATTTCGACGGAATTCCCTTTGACGCGGAATACTTTACGTTCTCGAACGACATTGGTTTGCTTCTCCTTCAGATATGGAAATATCCCAAAGTGTCGAAAAATGAAAGATCGAATTAGTACAGCATAGCTTTAATATCCTGTTCGGCCTTTTATCCAACGGAACAAGTGAAAGACTGTCTCTACCACCCGACTTCAAATAAAGACTCTATTGTTAAATTTGGAAACTGGATAAAGCCCCGAGCAAGCCATCCCAATTCAGACAAGCCATTAAGATATTTTTACATAGTATTTAAGGCTTTTGGTCTAAAGTACGATTGAACTTCCGAACGCAATAAATGAAAGAAACAAGATTAGGGTTGTTAAATATAAAAACTATTAAACCATACCAGATATTGGCCACTTTAAAGTTCAGCTAAGGACGTACAAGTGTTGTTCTTGAACTTTTTCCGACTCGTAGCTATTCAATTACAGTGGCGAAGAATACGGTAAAACTTTTCTGAAATATGAAAGAACCTAACTGAGAGATTCGGTTTCATTATATTTTGCCAATATGTAGTTCTTGTTAAAGCAGTCAAGGTTATTTACGGTACTTGTATCATACCAACCAGGTTTAGCACAATAAACAAAAAATGATGTTCATGTAAATGTGATTAATGGCGCAGTACATACGGTTATGCTGTTGGTTCAATGTGGCGAAACTTTGTTTTGGATTTGTCCACGGTGCTATTAATGTATGGCTGCTATAGCTGTAACCAATTAATACGGTCAGACAAACAATCCAGGTTCTTTTTATACATGTATGGTGAGTACGTTGTTTATCGTTTATTTTCCGACGTTAGAACTTTTTCCGTTCATATACTCAATATGTTTATAACGAAAACGGAAGAACATATACTATGTTTAGAATCCACCGTTGGCGCAACAAACATCCAAACGTATTTACGTAAATAGTGACTTATTGGGCGCTCGTGACACTTTGCTACCCGCAGTACAAGCCTACTAATAGGTTCTGATTAACTTTTTTTGGCCAAAGATCAAACGCTATTTCGACCTGTATTATGTAGAGATAATTATCAAGTCAAGTATACGCCCAGGGACATCAAGCGATATTTAACGAGAATAGCATATTAATGCACCTCAGGCCGATATCGTGCTTTCGCAAACATCCTAATTAATGTGTATTTCTGGAAAACCCATTAGTCTAAGCCAATACAAAAAACATACATTCATCACACTGGTCTATCAACATTCATTAAAACAATTCCCAGAAAGACACTAATTTTTGTCTCTGATAAAATTTAAAATGATGCACCACAATCGCAGGGTAACCATTGTCAATAACACTGTGATTATATCAGTATATTTACAGGGATTCATCACACTTGTGTCAATACCATTGTGATTGTATTAGTATAGTAGGAAAACGTGTACATTAGAGCTTAAATTTCCGAGGCATCGAAAACAGTAATAATGGAGATTTGATTGTACCAAATCGATCTATTGTTCTTTTAACTGAAGGTTAATGACATTCGGCTGAGTTTCTGTTTCCCTCTGCAATCGTCAGTTTTTGGACTATTTTATTAAATTAATTGGATGTTCCATCGTTGCTTATCGTTTTCTCTTGAAACGAATTAAGCAAATCCGAATCGTTAATGCCCTGATATGTATTCTATTTAACTATGATATCACTCATGGAAGAATGTAAACATCGTTCGTGAGGATAGACAGCGGTGGCTCGCCAGGGGATCGCTTCTGTCATCTAATTTGAACACTTACAATAATCTTGCTTGAATGACCGCAAGCCGTGCGACCTAGTCAGGCACTGTGTGCATTTTAGGGAATAATGACAGTACACTGCCAGTTGAGCCGTGCATGCTTAATAAGCTTTTATTACGGGGAAAACTGAGAAACATGCAGGCAATTATGAAACCCATCGTTAACTTCAAAGTTGAAAGCTAACTCAAAGGTTACATGTAAGTGCATAGTAGAGTTTTCTCTGGAGATTGTTACATATTGATCCAAAATACACACACATCAAAGGTTAGGATGAACTCTGTCTGCTTGACCAAAGAATAATTGACATTTTAACCCCTCGCGTACAGATGATTAGGATATTTCGTGACGTTCTTCGTACAAATAACACATGGAGAACCAACAGAAGGTGGTTAATGAGAAACTCGGACTTATAATTAACACGCTTTAATGTATACGTGTAACATGCGTATTCTAATGATCATGAAAGCACGAGTAATTTTAAATATATTTATTTCACAATATGATACACATTGAGCTGTCAGCTTTTGTGAGTACATTCGGTGCTGAAAGCTAAGTTTTAAGATAATTTATAATTTGAAAATACATCGTTTAAAGTAACTAGTAACAATCTTTATTTGATAAGAATCATTATAGCAATAGATATCATACGCAAGAATGGCAAGCATGTTACACATATACAAATTTCAATAAATAAGCGACAGAACGGCGATGGCAGTCCGATTCCAGCTAATTTAGGCAAGATATAAACCGGCTAGCTATGTTAAGTGCCTCGAAGATGAAAAAGCCACATATGGCAAGAGTGATATCACAGTTTTGAGATTTTGTTAGCTCAGGCGAACCGTTACTATAATAAAACGGTAGTGTTCACTTCACCGTTAGGTCCACATTTATTTAATTTTGCAAATAGTTCCTGCCTTTGCAGACTAAATTAGAGACATTTAAGCATATAGTGATGCACTAATAACTGTTTCCTTAGGCCAAGTACTTATCGAAAGCAAGAAAAAAAGTATGGTTCTCTGAGATTGATTTAAATAATTTCCTGATTTTCAGTCTCTCTTGAATTCAGATTCACTTACTAAAGTTTCATAAACATTGTACACACGTCATTCCATTGGCAGTGTAATCCTTCAAATCGATCCGCGTCTATCTTTATCATTTTCCCATAGCTTCCCAATAAGAAAAGGCTAGTTATGGAAACAAACGTTAATCGTTCTCTTTACTTAATTACAACACACTGCGTCTGTAAGTATTGCCATTAAGGATGGATACGATTACGCCTTCAGTTTTTGGCAGAATCGTTAAAGGTTGCTCTATGTGTACTGGTGAAGCGTCCCCTTGCTTTGTTGACTTACCTAACACCAGATTGCATAGCACTGTAAATATGTTGATCGTGTTGATCGAATGGTCTATTTTCGAAAAATTATCGCTTTAGGGAACGTCTCAACTCTAATATATCTATCCATCTAGAATTTTACAGCAGTTAATTTAGTACTCCAGTAAATAATATTTACCATTGAAGGCCTGGACTTATACTAATGAAATACGTTATCCTTAATTGGTAATATTCATATATTTAGCATTGTATAATACCTCAAGGTGGCACGTGTCTCCTTCCTGAATGACTCTGTATTCAGGGTGAGAGAGACTTAATTTCCCATACCAAGTACTGAAATAGTTTGAATTATCCAACAAATCAAGGATTATCCATTAAATTGATTGGATTTAGGGGTATTTATAAATGCAACCAACGCTATTGTGGTCCTACGCATGATATGCATGGATACTATGTAATAAAACAGATTGTTTTCCTTTCAAAAAAGCTCCACGTCATTCTTGACCAAAATATTCCTGGAAACTTCAAAATGCAAATGAATACATTTAAAGCTCTGTTGGAAAACATCGCTATACATGTATAGTTGCTGATGATGTATAATGGATAGCACTGATTGGGTGACCTTTATTCCTCAGTTGCATTTGCTCCACAGTTAGGATACGGCGGCCATAGGGCCCCGAAATCTAGAGATACATGCGATGGCCCTAAGGCGACCGTGCGTCATCACGTCAGCCGCACGGCACGTACGGCAGCCGCAGGTTGTCTGTCTTCACAAATTCAAAATACGCCGTGCGGCTACCCTAACATATGTGACTGCTACAGTGTGTGACCGTGGGAATGCTTCGGCGGCGCTATAATTGCTATTGGCCGTAGATATTTTAGACTCCACGGCCGCCGCAGCAAATGTGACTGAGGCATTAATAACCTACTCAAAGTGTATTTTACTTATATCAACGAAGCATACTCCAATGCGCACTCAGTGATTACTTGAATTTTGCGTTAGACTGTTCTGTTGTATTCGAGGGTTTTCTTCATTCGTCTGAATTTGTATTGTTGTTGGTTTTTTTGTGACATTATCCGTGTGTTTTTTTTATATGTTTAACACATCGCTTTTCTGGGTTTTCAACAATCACAGGCAGTTCAAATTAAGGTTTGCTTGTTAACAAGTGTCGTATTTAAAGAACAAAGCTACATACCACGCTGAACATGTATCCTTTTATAGATTATTGTCCAAGGTTAATCAACGTATCTATGTTTTTTATGTAACCAATAGAACTATATACTGCAAAAGCTCCAGTAAATCCCAAGACCAAACAAGTTAAAAGTAAATGTCCGGTCAGCTCAATTATAAGGAAGTAGCATAGGTGATATTATCACGTCTGGTAAACAGAAATGGTGTAAAACACCCATAAATAGACTGGAAAGGTGAATTATGTCTCTTCTATTATATGCAAAAACAAATCTTAACGCTTTTAGAAATACTCCCCAGAAAAAAGAAAAAAACAATATTCCAAAAATGTTAAGGAAAAGGAAATATATTAATTTAATAGAGGTGAGTATTATTCCATAAGACATGAAGTACAAATTATTTACCATATGAATATTCAATTAACGTGTTATTAATACCTATAGGATCTATTGCAGGTTCTTTGTCGTGGATTATTAAACATGCTTAATTCAGTATTTTTTTAGACTTTGCAATGAAAATTGGTAAACAACTTAAAGCTGAAAAATGAAAGTAAACCATAACGCTCTTTGTTTTATTTTGTTTTAGACAAATGATAAAATATACAATCACTCGGTATTATGGTTTCATTTGTCTGTAATTTGTTAACCAATCCATGTCAGACGAGCTTTCCCATTAATCAGTTCATGTTTGCAGAAAAGATAAGGTCTACTACAATTTTGGCATATGGTTGTGTGCTGAGAAAAGTTAATTGAAACGTCAGCACTTTTTGTTCAAATGTTGTTTTGCTAAACTGCGCCTTCGTTTAAAACCTAGTGACAGTAAAACCCAGTAAATCCGATACGGCTGTGTCTGGGTTTTCCTGGTATTCAGTTGTAATTATAATGATGATTAAGTACGATGAATATGAGAAATAAACTGTGTGATGGATGACCAGTTTTACAGAACAATTGCGCACTTTGCTAAACTGAATTATTCTCCAGCAGCATGTATTAGGCCTATTATGTTACTCTTGTTGTAAGTCTTATATATTGGATAAAGAGTGGAATTAAGGGTCACCGGCATACCTTGCAATCGTTAATACGTTTTCATACTAGATATTCCGTTCTAGAACCTTTCAGCGATTCACTAGCTTGGAAATTTCGTACACTCGCTGATCAAATTATCCTAATGTAATAATTTTCTATTGAATTTTGAGTCAATGAGCAATTAAGTGATTATATGTAGCTGGACGCTGGAAGTGCGTAATAGTAAATACATCCCTGCGCACTTACTGTCTCTTGAAAGGCGAAGCAAAGTTATAAATTTACAGACTTGCTATAAAGAAAAAAAAATAAATATAGTTACTGACGATACATTATGGAAAGGAAACGTTTGACAACATGGTGCAGGAAATGAAAGAAATTTACCAAAGGATAGTCGGATCCTCGTGGCTTTTGCACATAAGCCGCTCGTTGGCATGTGTTTTAGAGGGTTATTTCAACTATCTTGCAAACGGGATCTCCTTTAAATCGCGATATCGTAATCACACAATCGCAATGACTCTGTACGGAGCAAATTGATCAATTTAATCAGATTCCATTTAAATATTTGATTGGTGTTTAGTAACGCATTTAAGTTTATTTCACTTGTATGATCCTTTAGAGTTGTCAGTGTGTGGTGGAACGCGACTTAAATTCCATGCATATATGATGCGAATCCGGTGACATCTTACTATTTGATTTTCTTTTCATTGCTTTCAATCTTTAAGGTATTATTGATTTATTAAATGTTCCTTTGTTATTGCTTTTGTTCAATCGTTCGTTTTTTGTTGATAAGTGCCATTGTTTTCCTTAAAGCTCTAAAAAAAGTCAATGAAAAAAGAAAGAAACCGCTGCACAATGGTGAACCTACGCTTTTCGGCGTGTGAATCGTGTTCTGTTATCCCTGCAATTCGGTACTGACAATCAGGTTGTAAACAATGGGTTAATTTGTAATTTGTCGTCATATGATCGCATTTTGTCTGTGTGTTTTCCCATGTGGGATATCAAATGAAATACTTTGTACATTATGCTTTCGTCGAGAGGCATAGACACTGGGTAGGTTACTGATTTGTTTAAATACATTAGTGGTGTTGTCTGAGGGAGGCACATTTGACAATCAGAAACGTACGAGACTTTTACAAAATTCCATGATACCGAATATGAGTATGGCAATGCGTCATCAACCTAATGGTTTCGTTTTAGGCGATTTCTGGATTGTTTGTTTAATTTTTTGCGAAGAATCAGTTGCCAGCATGGCATTGGTGACTATCCATAATTATATTTTTGGACTAAATTGTGAACCATCGTATATTTGAATGGCGACCAAATAACCAATGTTGATGTTTACTGTATGTATCATTTATTTCCCGTCTCTTGTCCAGGTTTATCAATATAAAAGATTGATGCATGTAATCGTCCTTGCTCGAAGTGGGTGGTATGTTACAATCTAGTTAGTTTCAGGTCGAACTTGTTTATATATATAATATCCGGGAGACGTAATTAACAGGAAGTAGCTACGGTGATACCGCTATATCCGGGAAAAGTAAGTAACAAAGGTATCTTTAAATTGGACCAGCAGTGTGAATGCCGATTGGATTGGATTTAGCAGAGGAGGTACTGGCAAATGTCGTGGCATATTTAAAACCCACGTATTTGGTTTAGCCGAAAGCGAGTGTGGTTGACAACATAGTGTTAGAGTAAGAATATCAATAAAGGTATCTTGTTTTAAGTGTGTGGTAGGTGAAATTATGACAAGATCTATTTTAGTCCTAGACTAATCGGATTTGTCTGGGAAGGCTGATTTTCAGTAGGAATATTGTTGTTACGATAGTAGATACGGTGATGCTACTATGTTAAGTACACATTTATGACCCTTAAATATGCATAAATAGACATACAAGGTAAACGATTGGGCTGACACGTCGTCATATAAGTGCAATTTTGAAAAAAAGCTGATGTTTGTTTTGCATCTTGCAGTTGAGTTATTACAACTACTGAAAATAAAATTCTCCGTGTTCTAATAAACGTTTATCAAATTAAGACCCAGCAGAATACCCGAATCCCAAGCAACCATTTTCTGAAAGTATTCCACGTGGCTGAAGGGATATTCATTACAAATATTAATTATAAATTGTCAAAATTTATGGCTATTTATGTAGGTCTTTTATTGGAGGAATATCATTTAAAGGATATATTTCCAGAATACAATATCATAACTGAAATGCAATCACTTAGAAAAAATTATGGTTGGATAAACTGTTGTGGATAACGGTACAATTGGATTAACAGTTACTGATAAATCTTTTGTCATATCTTTTTTTTAAATTTAGGAAGTTTCTCGATTTATTACACTGGTCCAATATCCCTAATATTTGAGTTCTAGCTGATCGTCATCTTGTATTTTTAACTTTATCCACATCAGAATTAATGGAATAGTCAACAGATAACGATATAGCAAAACCAGACGTATAGCAATTTAGCAAGACAGCGATGTAAAATACCACGTAGAGCGACACAAATAAGACTGAAAAAGATTTAATTTAAGGATTTAAATCAAGTGATGTGATTTAGGCGGTGGGGTCTTCCGTCGCTAGACAAGTGTGAAGACCAAGAAAGAAGCCGCTTATGAGTCGTAACATTAATTAAAGATTCAACCTAAACTTTGGCATTCACATTTTTAAAGTTTTATTCCCGTAAGTAATTATTTACCCGGAAGAAGTTGTTACCAATAAAGAAAACATTGGTACTCGACGTTTGAAGACAATTTCAAACCAAAATCCTCGGGATTTAGATCGTCGATCTGCGGAAGAATACACAAGAGAATATCTAAGGCTTATCAAATGCCGCTGAACCTGGCAAAAAACTGTATAATTAATCGATGATGGTATTTAGGGTCATTGTAAACTGTGCCAGTGTCCTATTCATGGATGAAAATATTTCAGTTTTTGTTTTGTGTTAAAGACTGGTTTATTCAGATGTCCAAGACGATTATATTTACTTGCGAGGTGTCAATGCACTTCCAAAGAACAACCACATCTCGCAACCGAATTATTGGGCGGATTCACAATTAAATCAAATCAATCCGATTAGCCCGCGTCTGAGTTTTGCGTGTCTTCAATAGTAATCGCAACTATGATATATATCCTTGGATGGGACAAGTGACAAGAAAATAAACTTTGCGACCGATGCCAATTTTCACTGAACAAGTGGCCAGTGGTCAGTGGTGCTGTACGACAGCAACACTTCGCACGTTTGGAAATACCGTATATTCATTTAAAAACATTCCAGCGGTACGTTAATTGGGACAATTGTTATTACCTCTTGTTACATTGTCCTTTTGTTTACTAGTCTCAGTTGGACAGCTGTGTCGTCAGGTGGAAGGATTTAAGAAAACCGTCATTTTGGTAGAAAACACCAACTTAATAGCTACCTTAACAAACAATCCTTAGGATTAGCCACTATAATACACATAATACTCAAGGCAAACAAAATGGTTTAAACAAAAACAAAAAATGGCAAGAAAAAATCTAACATAATTGAACTATAATTTTAAAATAAAACAGGGTTTCAATATTAAATTGTATCCAATACAGAACCTGTTTCGATCAAAAAATAGATAAAGGCTTTTAGGCTGATTTAGAACACTGTTTTCTAAAATTAGATTATTAACAGTATTTATGTTAGTATTTATGGAAACCCATTAGACCTAACAGCTCTATAAAAGGGGTATTTACAGTAGGTCTGTAAATGTTAGTATTTATGGAAAACCTATTACCTTTTCAACACGACGAAGTACAGAATAACCGAGAACAAGTTATTTATAAGTATAGGCCATTAAATTTACGATACCTACTAATTTAAGCGCTACCACATACTGACCACAATTTATAGCCTTCAAAGTAGGTGCTCCTTATAGTATCCTATTTTAAGTGAGTGGTTTGTGAAATTATAAAAAGAACTACTTTAGTTCCAGACTTACAAAATGTGCCTGAGAAGGGTGAATGTAAGTAGTGTATCTGTTGCCATGGAAGTGGTTAAGGTATTACAATTATGTCTGTTAAACGGTAAAGGGTAAAAAAAACAACACGTCCATTATTAGACCAAGACGGTTAATGTTGTTATAGTTTGCATTGAGCAGTTGAGTTTCTGTCAAAATACATTACTACATGTATATGTAAAACCGGTTTACGTGTATGGATATATTCTGCTGATAAAACATTCAACAAATCTTAAGGAAAAGGAAGATGGTAGGTAGGATTAAAACTGGATATTTCTGGAAATGTGAAGGAACTATTAAGAGTGACTAAATCACAACTGGTTACCGGTCAATTTGATCCGTACAATCGAAATAGGAGTTACCGATGTTGGGTTTCCTGTGTTTTTTTTATTGTTGCAAAATGATAGTTAAATTAATTAAAAAGTCATACCGTTGTTATTGTTTTTTATTAGTATCAGTTAACCAATCAATGTTAGATGGTTTCGATTATACCCTTTACTGAGTTCATGATTGGAGGAAAAAAGTTAATTACACATACATGTAGATCTTATTTAAATCTGCCTCTAACCCCACACCATATGGCCATAAACTTGTAAAAGGTTGATCTAAAGTGCCATATGGTTCAGTAACGGTGTGTGCACACTCCGTTTCTTCGGGCAGGCAATAATGAAACGTCGTAATTCAGTGTATCATAGCTACATTAAAGGCATCCTCTAGGATTATAACTGTCATTAACAGGACTACCGTGTTTTGCTAAATGTTTACAAGGAGAAAAGTAATGGTTAACCTTTTGGTAGAATACTTTGCAGTCCAGCTAACAATTTTTCCCAAAGCATTTATCTCATATTCACTGGTTATTGAGAGAGTGTACGTTTAACAGAAACGAATCTAAGGCCAATATTAGTTAGCTGATAAGCTGTGGCGTGAACCCATGGTCCTACTAATTGAACGTGTATAAATGTTGGACATTTGTAAAGATTCGCGTAAGCACGACATGAACCTTTGACTAACAACAGGTCCTTGCTACATCATAAGAACAATTGATACACTATTATCTTGGACAAACCAGGACACGAAACCATGTATAGACATAATTAGTTTCTTCTTTGCATTGATTGGTAGCCGTTAAGAGACAGTTATATAACATTTAAGTAAATGTCGATATTGCTTACATGCTAGTTGAATGCCAAGGTTCGATCGCTCAGTTCCCAGTCAGTCGATCTAATTTCCTACACCATCTTCAACTACTCACCTTTCGAATAGTGAAAGCATATTAGAAGAAAATATACCTTAAATTTGGACAAACGTGGCAGTACGAAAAATCAGTGTATTTGTGTTCTCGGTTTCAATGTCCCCGATTGAAACAGTTATTATGTATTTGAAATGAACTGACATAACAAACAAAGGAACGGAAAGTCCGGATAGATTTCAAAGTTAAACAATCAAAGTTAAACATATTAAAACATAACCAAACAGCATTCCAGTCTCTATGAGACTGGAATGCTGTTTGGTTATGTTTTAATATGTTTAAACATCCAGAATAATATCCTCCGTTAATGATGTTTTCATCGAGGTCTCTAATAGCTCTTGGGGATTTGAAACCTTTTATTTTTTTAAGTTCTTTATTTCTTTCAAATGTTGTTGAAAATAACTAATTTAATCTTGCCGTAACGATGTGAAGGGATAGTATTTTAGAGAGAGAGGGGACGATGATTGTGCCGGTGTCCAGTTAAGTTCCCGTGTTAAACTAGATCCTTTCATACCATAGGCCTACTGTACAGGGTAAGAACTTTGGTTTATCTAACTCAGAAACAGGTGTACGTTCTTAAGCTTACATGTTTTATGACAGGTTAAGGTTTTTTGTTTGTGTCATTTTGCTGGATGAGTTGTGTGTTAAAGACATTATTGTTAAGGTTAATATTGGTTGTTGAAGGGATTCTAGCTTACCGGTTAGGGGCATGCTTTTGTGTTGAACTTATCTTTTCAGTAACGGATCATCATTCTTGAGCTTACAGGTACGCATGTTAAGGTTACTTGTTGAGGTCATGTGCAATTTTTGTTGCTGAATTTTAACACTAAGTTGTTTTAGGACACATTATTTCGAATTTCAAATTATTAAATTTAAAATTTTTAAATATTAATTTAAATGTTTTTTACTAAAAGAGATCCCCAACGTCCATTGTTTGAGATGATATATATATTTTTTTTAAATTTTAATTACAGATTTTTTAAATTTTAATTTCATTTTTTGAATATTATACCAATCATACAAAACATTGTAAATTTCAAATTTATTATATTGTAAATTTCAAATTCCTAGTATTTAAAAAGTAAAATTTCAATTTTGTTTTAATTTCTGTTAAATTTAATTTTCTTAAAACTTAAACATTGCCTAAGTCGGCCATATGTTGGTGACCATGTTACGTTTGGTGTGTATATATTCTTGTAAACGTTTTACATTGGAGAAGCACTCGAAGAATCAATTTGCACTCAATAGGCAGAAGGTGCCAACCTCTGCTAAGTAGCGATTCCAAAGACTGCCAATAAAAGCCAACAAATCCGGTTAAGTGGTGTCTGCTATTTCCAAGTATTCAACTTTAAGCATAATTGGAATGTAGTGCAATAAATGAGGTAAGCGACAAATGATCCATGCGATCGATGCTAATTTTTTGTCGGACAATCGCGTGCTTTGTAAAATTGAATTATCTAGATCGGACTTTAGTGAGGATTATTTCATGTTTTCTGTTCACCCGCCGTTTTTGTGAATGCCTTAATTAAGTCGTCAAATTTTATACCCATTACAGGTAATATTCGTTCATCCTACTGATCTTGTTTTCCACTGAAGTTTGTGTGTGTGATTTCAATTGATGGAATATGAGTAAAATGAAAATATATTGGTCTAATTTAATAAAATACGCTTCAGCTATACCATAATTACATTTTACATTTCACAGTCATTCGATAAATATTATATTGTATCCATTGAAAAAAGCCATGATTGATACTCAATTTAATTGTCGACAAAAGGGCTGACTTGTTTGTAGTGGTATGCTATATATTTGTTTGATTAAAGCGGCGACATGACATTTCACAATATCGATGTGGTGTGGTGTGTGAATAAAATCTATTAACTTTCTTAACGGTAAAACAAACTCTGACTTCAGCTTAACTGAATAAAATTTCACACCTCATCAAATATGCTCAAAAACTGAGCTGTTACCAAGTACGTCAACACCATAACCACGAACATAAAATAACTGCTAGCTGTGTAGTAAAGGTGGCAGAGCGTGTCTTCTCAAACACTTCAATTGCCAGCGGTACAGTTTTAACACAAAGATCAACTTAAAATCGTTGTTAGATTTAATGTCTTTGAAGAACCTTGTGTAACATAAAATAACAGAAACTCCGAACAAGGGAGTCATCTTGGTAGTTCGGAGTTTCTGTTATTTTATGTTACTCAAAACTGATCAGTGAAACTACTGGTTTCAAGAACGTTGTGAACCTTCAATGTAACATCATTGCTAACAATGGAAAGTTAATTTGGTGATTTTACAGAATAATGCCAACTCTGTTTTAAACGTTATAACTGGTTTGAACCTTATAAGTTTCATAATGTATTGATTTTCTTATAAGTGCCATGCCGTGTATAATTAAGGTATACCTAGCGGCAAATTAACGTAAAATGTTAACCGATATAATGCAAATCATCTCAACAAATAGTACGGCTCGATGTTTACGCTGCTTAGAACTTGATAATTATTTAATTGGAAATGTTAATTGAAATTTAATGCCAATAGGTAGTAGAAACAGAAAAAAGTCAAATATGGGGCATAGTTCACTGTTTGACATAACCTGTATAGGTGTCATCGCCCCTGTCGGCGTTATAAATACAAAGGATGTTTTCCGAGAGCTGCGCAGGGTGGTTTTACTTGTGTTTTACAGAATATTAGTATAATATTGTTTAGGGACTGCTATTAATATAAC
>JAVFBZ010140917.1:0-21401 GCA_032466195.1 Katharina tunicata
CAATTGAAAAGTTGTTACTTACGACAAGTTTCTCGTAGGTGTGACGTAAAGACGGTCGGACAACAGTATAATTGTACCCCGTGGGCAGACATGGTGTCGTCATTTCATCCTTTGCAAAAATGGCTTAATTTGGAACTGATCTCCTGTAATGATTTCATCAGAAACTGTACCAAATTATTTAAAAACTGCAATAAAATCTAATTTTCAGTAAAAGTCTCATTGTATATGCTCACAGGATTGAACAGTCAATATAGTTATCATACAGAGCCGCTTCCTCTCACATCAATAAATCGACAATAAAGATCGAATAGGCTCGTGAATGTTATATGTCAATTAGTATTCTCTATTTGTACACTTATAATTCCAGGTCGAACAATTCAGTCCAAGAATGTTTGCAGATTATAATTAACTTAAAATTGGATATTTTGTGAGAGGACAGAAATAAACACATACACACCAGACATACATATATGAACAAAATCAAATAGTTTTCTGTGTATCATCTTGTCAATTTTCTATGGACATTGTTTGTTTTTTTTTTACTATGGAATATCAGGATTGATATTGAATATCAGCAATATACCGGTTCATAATTTAGCAAATAACCTGGTATTTTATGGCAAATATTGTTATCATAGTCACAAAGAAGCAAATCTTTAACTCAACTTCAGAAGGCAGGTCACCTTTTAACTCAGATTGATATCTGTATGCAGAGTTCTGACCATTTGCCGCAAATTAGGTATACCGAAGAGACACTTCAATTCCATCAGATCTTATATTGAGACACATTAAGTGTTTGTACACACTGCGGAGTGTACTCCTGGTAATATTTGGAGTGTTTAGCAAATCTCGTTGAAAATTTGATGAAGTGGAGAGCAAATGTGTTCTGCCAGCGTATTTAGCCATGTAAATTTGAGTGTAGTCGTTGGGCTTTTTACAAGCTAATTTCTGTTGAGAGTTACCATGGTCCAAAAAGAGCAACACAAATCCCATTAATAAAATGAACAAGATACAGAATTACCATACTTTTGGCTACATTGCCCACAGAAGCCAATTTAAGAACCAGAAGTTAATAATGTTTATTTAGTTGCATTTCTTCTGTTCGAGTCATTACTTAGGAATCTCCATTTTACTCTATTCAGTATCGTTTCGAGTCCACTTCTCGGCCTGAGGATGTTAAGGAGATATCTCCGGTGATTGTAGAGATCGCGAAATGGTTTATACCAGGTGTTCCGCCATAAACCGACATACCTTTGAAAATAATGGGCATAGGTCACAGTTCATTGTTAAGCAAACGCTACACTCATATACAACATCCTCCAATCTCTGAGAGTGTTTTGTTTACCAAATGTCCTGCCATTTTAAAAATGCGGGTGTCGTATTTGCTTTACCACAGGCAACACTCTAAAGTTCATCTCATCGTAAACAGAGTGTCACTAAAGAGTGAACTACGTACTCCTAATAATTTTTGGAGTGGTTTGCTTATCCGTTAAAATATTGATCTAACAGTTTTCCTTCCAGCCATCACATTTCGTCATGCAAGTTTGTCCACTGTCGCAGACTTGATATCATCGAGTGCGCTAGGCAGATCTCGGTATCGCGAATTATATCGATTCTCTTTCGTAGCTGTTGGCTGAGATCTGCTAAGATTTGTCATAGGGCTATCAACGGGCGACCCTGTTTGGGTTTCTCTATGAACACAGCAATAAACCTTTACTCACATGATTTCAATTAGGAGTCCCATCAAAATCGTATGAGTAACGTGCAGATGGGCTGAATTAAATTGTCGTTTTAAACAACTTTTTAATGTTATGATATATGTTTACAATGCTAATTATGGATCCTTACACCATGACGATCCAACATTAGTGTTAACATCATTAAGGCATTAGGATGCAGCAGATACAGCTGTGATCTCAATAATGGTCATCTCGTTCCAGCAACAATTCGTATGGTTTGTTTCTCAATTATATCCAGGTTTCACTGACAGTTTTCGCTGGAGTCTGGTGTTGATGACGTTTGCCTCTCAGGGGTTTAAAATGGTTTATTTTATTAGAATTCTCAATTGAGTGGTGTGTAGGCAGACGAAACACAATGCAACTACACCCTGAGAACAGCCTTTGCGGTATGTATTTGGGTTGCTTACATCATTTCATTAATACTTGTTAAAACCAAAACGACAAATAACACTTTGTAAATCTTGAAAATGTATATTGAGTTTTTGGAATTGCAAGGTGGTTAATGGCGCTTTTCGTTGGTGTGACGTAAAAACAAGTGTGTTGTTAAGCCCTGTGGAATGGCAAGCTGTCGAATTTTCCACCAATTACCTTACGCATAGTCTTTCGATTGTTTAAAGGAAGGAATATCAACAACAACGTGGTCTGATATTGAAACTTTAGTCACACGATTTATGCTAAGATGAGTGTTCATATGATAAAGATATAATTACATATACACATGTATTTTTTCTTTGTTTCCCATTTTTATTCTTAGTGTCCAAGGAAAAAGACGTTAGATTAACAAGGAATATTATTGATGTGGCATCACACTTACGGCAGTGGTTTATGTCCTTTATTATGTACCATTGGATTTACTTGGAACTAATATCCTGTATTAATTTAATCGGAGTTGAGCTTTTTTATCTGTATCAGATATTATAAAAGACTACGATAAAGTCTCATTCAAGGCTGCCAGATTCAGTGTAAGAAGCCGATTTATCGCTCTTTGTACGATAAATAAGACCAGTTTTATCAAACTATAACAAATAGTTTAATTTCGTAACAGTCAAATATATTCAAAATTGTATCTGTTAACGGTTCCTTTGTTTCCAATTAAGCTGGGTTTTTTTTCATATCACCTTTTTGGACGTACGTTGGATATTATGTGAGAGGAAAGCGAGAGAACATGCACACCAATCATACATGTCATACATCATACATAATAAAAAAATGTATGTGTATTACATTGCCTTTTATCTATGGATATTATGATGGGTTTTGATTACTAAGGGCATGAATACGATCGTTATTTGAATGTTATCAATACTATTGTGTAAGGGAATATCCTGGTAACTTATGCCAAGTATTGTTATCATAGTTAATTAACAAGCAAATGTGTTACTCAACTTCAGAAGACAGGTCACCTTGTTAACTCAGATTGATATCTGTAAGCAGAGCTTCTGAACATGGTGAACCGTAGGGACACTTCAATTCCCGTCAGATCTTATATTGAGACACATTATATGGAGTGTACTCCTGGTTATATTTGGAGTGTTTAGGAAACCGCGTTTAAAATTTGATGAAGTAGCTACGTGGAGAGCAAAAGCGTTCAGCCATCGTATTTCGCCGTGTAAATTTGTAAACTGTTATAGAAAACTTATAACAACAATACTAATAATTATGGGAAATAAGCGATTTAAACTTTCTTTCCACTGTTGCCATTGGTAGTTATTACGAAAACCCTAATTTTTTGTATATGCCAAGAACTGTAACAGTCCCTATACACTACTTGATTTGACAAATCTTTATTCCTCTCTGACAAACAGCAATGAAAATACCACTTATAACATGAGCGAGTTACAAAATTGCCATACTTTAGGCTGTATTAATTGTTTCTTGAATGTAAGATGACGTTAGTTTGCTAAGTTTGTCATGTGTGCTAAACTGTATTAGGACGCTGATTTGTTGTTACGTTATTTTTGCGTCCTTTGCTTATCCTGTGTCATCGTTGTTTATGTCATTACCTACAGTGTGATTTTTTATACTTGAGCAACAGTTGTGAGGGCATGCATAGCAGTGAAGTGATCTCAATCACGGAGCAAAACCTCATTTAAACAAGGAAAAACATCTTAAACAGTTTAAAACAACAGCTTATGCTATGGTTACTTCTTTCTCTGTATTCAGAGTAATGTGAGTATTAAATATGTGATAACTTAAAAGACTTGGAATCGTTCATAAAACCTTGTTAAAAACAGTGCTGTAATAGCGCCGCAAACATTGATCCGATCCAACGGACGATAAATACATTGGCGAAAAAAGGCACACTTCATAATAATAAGACGTCATGGTGCGATTTCACTAAACTATTAGAATAATTGACGATCTGTAGGCACTACCCTGAACATTAAAGTAAAAAGGAAATTTACTAATGAGGTTTTTTGTTTCCACGCTGCGATGAATGTGCTAACTGAAGGATCTATAACCATATGCCTGGTGCCAATCCGACATGATAACATACTAATCACTTTATAAAGACAGACACTCAAACATACTTTCTACAGATCTGAGACTTTCTTTTCTTCAGCGGAATCTAAGAACAATATTTTAGGGATTGACTCATGCCGAAAGATAATTTTCTTTGCGGACAAGTTATAGAAGCCTTCTGAGATCATTGTCACCTTATATTTGCTATATAGTCCCAAATTTAACAGAGGGGAAAATGTAGAATAGATGATCAATTCCATTTCCAAATATCGTCTAGAAACAATCCATCGAGCGTGACCGAACAACACAAATAATCCAAGTAATGTGAGAGTAATACTAGCGCAAAACAAGGGAAACCTGGCCAAATGGTAGCCCCTACCAAGTTGTTAACAAAGTTGCTTTTACATTTTTGTAGGATTTCATGATTTCCTTTGAACGATAATTTAATTGAAGTACGTAAAATATCTGTTTGTGCAATAACATATTTATGTATTTATTGCAGATAAAATTTACCCAAATAATTTACAAATTAACCCTTCCAAGACAGAAAATGTACAACTGCACAGAATAAAGTTATATATCTCATCCAAAACATTTTAATATACATTTACTTCAGTGACATGAACGACTGTAGCATAAAATGTCCACCTTGCATTATACTTACAGTAGTTCAGTTTAGCTGGTTTTCAGAGGGAAACGAGGAGCCTACAAAAAGTTTTAGTAACAACTTGAACTGGTCTATAATTTGACTATGGCTTATAGCCATACAATATAAGTTATGTAAAACACAGTTTTGCCTTAGTGAACTAAAGGCAAATAAATGTGCAAAAGGTATTTGTATATATCTGTACAAAGATACACAGTTTGGCACAATTTAGGATAGTGGCAACTTTGAAATGGCAGTTGGTCTAGAATGTGCTGCGTGTTCAAATATCCTGAATTCGTACGGCAGTGAGTTGATTGTCGTATGGGCCTTACCATCGGGAACACTGAAAAGTTGATCTTGTTCTATGCCGAGTGTCATTAAGGGTTTGTGCACAATGAGTTACGTTCTCCTGGTAATTTTTGGAGTGGCTTGCAAATCTCGTTGAAAATTTGATCTTGCGGCTTTTATTGTAGAACAAATGTTTCCAGACATCGCAATTCGTCGTGTAAATTTGTCCACTGTCGCCAACTTGATATCATCAAGTGCGCTAGGCAGATCTCCTTATCGTGAATTATATCGATTCTTTTTGGTTTCTGTTGGATTTTGCACCAGCTGAGATCGGCTAAGATTTGTCATAGGCTGAGCTATCAACGGCTGACCCTGTTTGGCTTTCTCTATGAACACAGCAATAAACCTTTGCCCATGTTATTTCAATATGGAGTCCCAATAACATCCTATATAGGACAACGTGCAACGAGTTAAAAGTTAGTCTACTTAAAAACATTGGATTTTATCATAAATTGTTTACAATGCTGATTTGAATCGTAAATGTTTCACGTTGTACGTGGAATGTTTTTGGTACTTTTTCATGTTATTTTAATTCCATTCTAACAGCTACGCAATGAAGAGAATTTAAAAAAGAATATTCCGAACCCAGCCGCACATTTAGTAGACGGCTAAATGGACGTGTTCTACTTTAAAGTCTGATTTTCCATCCGGATAATCCTATTCCAGCAGTTCAATAAGTTAATTTTGTTTTTTATTATTTAAAACTGCTCAACTAAAGAGGAATCACGCAATATAATTCAGTCCAACCAAAGACTCCCGATGTCCAGTCAATACCGAAAGAATGGATATCAAACGTTCGGAGAGCTTTTTTAAGAAGTACTATACCCGCACATCGAGCTGACAACGACACCATCTTCAGGCGTATCGTATCTTCGAAAATATATGCCTAATATTGATTTTATCACTTTACAAAACAAAATTAATGTTTCTGGTCTAAGGATACAACAGATACAGCTGTGATCTTAATAATTGTTTTATCGTTCCAGCCATAATTTGTATGGTTTCTTTCGCAATTATATCCAGGTTTCACAGACTGTTTTCCCTGGAGTCTAGTGTTGACGACGTTTCGCTCTTAGGGGTTTAATAATTTTTTTATTTCATCAGATTTCTCGAATGTGTGGTGTGTAGGCAGACGAAACACAATGTAATTACACCCTGCAAACAACATTTGTTGTTCCTTTGCGGCCTGTAATTAGTACGGTCCTTAAATTCCCTGATGCTTTCTAGCACCATTTGCTTAAAGACCAAATTTGGTTTTTAAGAAATACTCATGCTATACGGTCTGGATTTTTGCCGGAAAAACTCACGAACAAGCGATATTTTCAGAGCTTTCTTCCTGATTTGTATGTGTCTGGAGAACATAATTATATTTTATACCCTGTAAATAGTTGACCAATAAGTTTGTTGGATGAACAGCAATTTAAACATATTGATGAGATTTTAAAGAGATAACAAAGAATTTATGTAATATGTCAATTTGATTATTAAGTGTCATTAACTAGTTAAACGCCTGTCTCCTTCTCATTCTTGTTTAAACTTTTGTTCCCTTTAAATGTACCCCTTTGGGAATAATCAGAACTTTTGAAACATGGCGAGTGTTAGTTTGACCTCTGGAAACAAATTGGCGCAAATCGATGAAGGGTGGAAGGTTCATGTATCCTTAGAGTTTTTTTCAAAGGAATTGAATCAATGCTTTATTTCGCGGATATGTTAATGTATACGGCAGCTATATAAGAGTGTTAACTTTGTGTACATTTTAAATTAGATGAGAGAATATTTATATCAGATGTCTAATGTTTGTTATCTTAATGATGCCACCTGTCGCATGTGATCATGTTTATACATACATATCATGTTAACTTAATGTTTTTTCATAAAGCCTGATTGCTGTTCCGTTTATTGTAATCTATTTGAACAGAAGAATACTTTTGTCATGGGCTTGGAATATATCTTGATATATCTGTTATTCAATTAGAGATATCAGTAATCAATTAGAGATATCTGCAATTTAGTTACAGATATATGTAATTCAATTAGAGATCTCTCTCATTATTACTTCCAGTAAATGTGTTTACAAATGAATGCTTCTTGTCCTTCTTCACGATCACGACATGTTGTCCAATCTCCATGCAGCTTTGCTTACCATAACGGTATTAATGCATCTCTGCAATAAACTGAAAATTAATTCTTTAAGAATATGATCATACAGCAACAACAACAACATACAACAATGAAATATATAATGCTTTTTTAATTATTCGATAATTAAAACAAAAGTAACGGAAATATTCATATTGCTAACATTCGCTGTTCCAATCGTGAGTATCAGCTTTTATCAGCAATTACTGCAAGAACTGTAATGTAAGACTTGCAGAATTATCATCGAATATATATTTGAGCAAGTTTAATGGTCTGAAGTTTTAGTGGCAGAGGTAAAATTGGATATACAAAGAACGATAGGTTTGATTGGAGATTTCATGTCAACCATTCCTGAGTGTTTAAATCCCAATCTTTACTCTCGTGATATCTCACGTGGTATTTTTGGGAGAAGTCATTATTCTGGACTATTTCTATTTGAATTAGAGATATATCTAATTCCCTCGAATAAGATATATCTCTAAATCAATTATTGATATCTCTAATTGATTAAAGATATCTCTAATCGAATTAGAGATATTAATAATATTCAATTAAAGATATATATATAATTCAATTAGAAATATCTCTAATTCGAGGGTATTACAGATATCTCTAATTGTTTATTAAATAACAATATCACGGAATATTTTCTGTAAAATATAAAGTCATTTCATTACATATATGTATACTTGACGGCCTCAAAAACAACTTACAACCCATTGATTTTGACATTTAAAAGCCGTGTGTCTTTGTTGTTTAATATGTCTGCTCTTTAATGCCACTAAGGTACGTTTGTTATGTCACAAAGAGTATACCAATAACACCACAATATGATAACATAATTAGTTATGTTTACGTTGAATTTGTTTGCATATTAGCTGTCCATACGCTAGTGTCAGTTTCTTAAAATTAATCTATATTTTTTATTGTAGACCTGGTTTTGATAGCCAAGATCGTTGAGAATCCGGTGTTCCGATAAGGCTTTACACCACTAAACACGGGGACAAACTTTCACGAAAACTACTGTCCGTATGGGATAATTGTTTTGTTTTCTCTCCGCCTACTTTCGGCAGCATCGAGAACGCTGAAGCAATTATCCATTTTAAAGTGGGCAGATTATACATCTCACGAGAACCAAGCCATAACATTTATTCCCTGTGAAATACTCACCATGGACTCGCCTGAATATCCCATAGAAGATCGCCTACATATGCCAATACATTGGTGTCAGCTTGCATCAGTAAGCTATCACATTCCTGTAGAAATATAAGAAGACCGGAAACGACATTTTTCGATATGTTACCCAAGTAAATGAATTTTAAAATATAAATGTATGTATAGCTGTACTTTAGAGTGGACTTTTGCTTGGTTTGCCTATATCTGGAGCGGTGTGTAAATGAACTAATTGTATTTGTTCATTGAAGGATGTAAATGGTTTTCAGAATTCCCTTGTGTTTCCCGGGTGAGACATAGCTTTGTCTCGTTTTAATTCAATTGTCTGCCATGCGACTTATGTGATCTGTTCATTTGATAGAGCTGTATCTCACATCAACTTGACAACGGCATCTATTCCAGGGTTTAATACCTTCTCTTAAAACTAAAAACCTAAGACGGCTATAAATCCGTTCTGTGGTATATATCGATGGGCACTACACTATTGTTATAATTCTAGGCGAAGAGCAGTATGTTAAAAATCCAGCAGAAACACTTAAATAGTTATATGGTTAAAATAGGTTGTACGGTTCAAATTATAGCATTGCGTTGCAGGTTGGTCTGACGCATCTTTAGAGAAGCTGGTGATTACGTTATGTTTTCAGCAGTTTAATAATTGGTCTATCACGGAGTGGTTAATTTCATTTGCTTTCTCGCTGGTGTGGTGAATAGGCAGCCGGACAACACTTTAAGTACACCTTGCAAGCTAAAGCTTCGTTCCTTTGTGAATTGCACTGAGCAGCGTTATAATATTACAGGTACTGCTATCTAAACATATCTAAGAAGAGGTACCAAAGTATTCGCGTTATAGTGGTGGAATGGCTTTGTGTCGTTTTAATTCAATTGCCTCAATTGAAAAGTGATTGAATCTGTTCAAGTTAAATCAACTTTGTCTCGCATCAAGTAGCCATTATCATCTGTTAAGACGTTCATGATTTTCTACGAAAACAAAGGTCGGAGATGGCGTTAGCACTTCACGAACCGCCATTAATGTTTGTGGAATCCGTGCTAATGAAGCATGAGATACAGTCGTGTGCTTAATAATAGTCATCTTACTCCAACAAGTATTTCCCTGGTTTGTTTCGCGATTATCTACAGTGTTCACGGACACTTTCCCTGGAGCCTAGAGTCGATGACGTTTTGCTCCCAGGGGTTTACAATTTGTCAAAAACAGAATGGTTAATTGCACCAGGTTTCTCGCTAGCGCGGTGTGTGGACAGACGGACAACAATATAATTATACACATCGAACATCAAATTTTGGTTCCTTCGTGAATTACGTTTTGTATCGCCCTGTGATATTCTGAAGTGTCTGACCACCACTTCCGTAATCCCTCGAATCCCGATTTAATAAATAACCAGGGTATTATATCTATTCCTTTACGTGTTGTCAGGAATACTCACGAACTAGGTCGGTACAAAGATCTTTCTTTTGGCTTTTTGTATTTTGTCAACCAAACTTATTACATGTACTGTAATAGTGAACCAATACGGGTTGGTGGAAATATTCTAATTAAATTTGTTTAGGTGATGGAAGTTGTAAAGAGATAACAGGGTGATTACCTTATCTTGCTAATTTAAAATTAGGTAAAATGACTGCAATTACTTAATTTGTCATCCTACTTCGTTTTAATCACCTGTTTAGCACAATACTAGAAGAAAGACCATGTTCGACTTTAACAATGACAACTTCTCAGAGCGTGAAGAATATTATCTTTACGATATCCGATGATTATTTGGGTTTAGCAAAGCAGTGTCGGATATTGAGAAGTGATACAGGTATTTAACATATCCATTTCCTTTTCTAAACCCGATTGCTTCAGTTATGTTGTTTATATCTGATGACATTCTTACTTTTAAGGTTCCGAGAGCTGAATCGGGTGAACATGAGAATGACCTTTATGTCAGGCGATGAATATATAGTAGAAAGATAACATCAAATCTATTCATGCTGTGATATAACAGTGTGCTTTTTACACTTAATGAAGTTGATCTTACTAATGCTGACTAACGGAGGTTATCAACAGTGTCATGAAGTCTTATAATACACTAGACGGAAAACAACTTTGTAGATCATAATACAGACAGTGACCAACTGTAGATAATTGTCCAAGTGACGCTTAGTTGATAAAATCGCCGTCTTTCTGCTCACCACACCAGCGTGTATATATACCGTTGCAATGAGCCACTTTAAAGTCCGAAACTCCCACTTCAAAGTCCGAAAATTGAAAATGTCTGGGCAGCTCAGGTAATCAGCACTTTACGATGGCGAATAGGTATATTTTTGTACATAAAAAGGAATTTTATAGCAATGTAGCGTGAGCAACCAGTCACTCCAAGAAAAACGCCATTGGCGAAACTGTCCATTACCATATACGCCTTTTGCAAAAAACAGTCCACTTTGGTATGCAGTTTTAATACACGTGTTATATAGTTTATGCTAGCCTTGTATATGTTTCACTGATGATGGCATAATAAAGCCGAAATATAATATATACCAACATGACTTATTTGATTGAGTTTCTCTTATTCTGTATTACTCAAAACTGATCTGTGGCCTCTGGAAAGCTTAATTGTTCGAATAGTAAAAGTTATTTTACTTATTATTCACTTATTTTAAAAGGGTGGGGTTAATTTTAGCATCATATACCGTAAATATTTCTTAAAATTTTAAGAGTAAAGCAGAATATTCCATTACTCTTAAGGCAAGTTTTGCTCACGAGATTATTGCATTATTGTTTATTCAGGCGATATTCCATAACATATCAGGTAAGTCAATATGAAGCTAAGCGACATAAACATTTTAAGACTTTCCTTAAATAGTCAGCGATATTATAAGCCCATTTTTGTTCTGAAAAAGGTAGAAAAAAATTAGCAGAGGCGCGTAGAAGGCTCGAATGATTGATGGAATAGATGTGTTTATCTCAAGTCTATTGTTGTCTGCTAAAGTTATCGGATATTTCCAAATCTATGATTTTTGATGACTAATCGGCAGCAAGGATTGTTCACAAATAAACTAAAATATGAGTACTAAATCAATAGTGCACTTCTGATGAAGTTGGGTGCTTGATACGTTATGCAATTGCCCTCCAATTTATATTTCTCGTTGAAGATTGCAAGAGACGAATCTGTTCTGCTGGAATCTTCCACTTCTTGGTTTTATTTTTATTCTTTTTATAAACGCTACCAAAATCAAAAGAGTTTCGACAATGAAAATTACGTGTGGCACATTCCTGACTCTTAGTGAACAATGGCTTCGAAATTCGGTCCGAGCTTCGAAGCAAAACAAAGTTTACCTCGAACAATATGTTAATGTACGTCTTTGCGGAAATTTTGTGTTTCAGTTTTTGTGCGAATTCAGTTCGGGAATAATAACGTTATTATCCTATTATCATTATGCAATTTGCCTGACTGTTTTTCAGATTATGTGACACGAGGTTGTTATTCAACTTTTGAATCTGAAAATCGGCGCCTGTGTATATTAATATCTCACCTCTGCCACCAATCTAAAAACGTACAAAACTACTAATTATTTAATAAACCGTCGGTAAGAAATAACTTATATACTGGCATTATATGTAGAACAAATTTATTATATCTTTTTTCATCTTTATGTTGTCCAACCGAACGACTGTGGGAAACTCTGGGCAATTACGAGACTGTAGACTTCTAAAGACTAATCCTATGGGGAACATTTGTTTTACGAAATCAGCCCACAATGTATAGTTGTGGTGTTTATTTTTCTTTCAACGGGCACCACTCTACAGCATAACTAAAACCAGTATATAGTTTTGAACGAACTATGTTTAATCTAGTGGCAGGAAAGTCATTTTTTTCTGAAAAGGGTAGAAAAAAAAACTTAGCAGAGGCGTGAAGAAGGCTCGAATGATTGATTGAATAGACGAGTTTATCTCAAGTCCATTGTTGTCTGCTGAAGCTATCGGATATTTCCAAATCCACGATTTTTGATGAGTAATCGGCGGCGAGGAGTGTTAACATATAAACTAAAGTATGAGTACTAAATCAATAGTGCTCTTTTGATGAAGTCGGGTGCTTGATAGGTTATGCAATTGCCCTCCAATTTATATTTCTCGTTGAAGACTACAAGAGACGAATCTGTTCTGCTGGAATCTTCCACTTCTTGGTTTTATTTTTGTTCTATTTATAAACGCTACCAAAATCAAAAGAGTTTCGACAATGAAAATGATTTGTGGCACATTCCTGACTCTTAGTGAACAATGGCTTCGAAATTCGGTCAGAGCTTCGAAGCAAAACAAAGTTTACATAGAAAAATATGTTAATGTGCGTCTTTGGGGAAATTTTGTTTTTCAGTTTTTGTGCGAATTCAGTTCGGGAATAATAACGTTATTATCCTATTATCATTATGCAATTTGGCTGACTGTTTTCCAGATCATGCGACACGAGGTTGTTTTTTACATGAACATTCGGTCCCGAAAACTTTTGAATCTGAAAATCGGTGCCTGTGTATATTAATATCTCACCTCTGCCACCAATCTAAAAACTTGCAAAACTACTAATAATTAAATAAACCGTGGGTAAAAAACTACTTATATACTGGCATTATATGTAGAAAATATCCTAACAAATTTATTATATCTTTTTTCATCTTTATGTTGTCCAACCGAACGACTGTGGGAAACTCTGGGCAATAACAAGACTGTAGACTACTAAAGACTTGTCCTATGGGGAACATTTGTTTTACTAAATCGGCCCACAATGTATGATTGTGGTGGGTTTTTCAACGGGCATCACTCTACCGACAGCACTAAAACCAGTATCTAGTTTTGACCGAACAATGTTAAATCTAGTGGCAGGGAAGTCAACACTTTACCGTGGGAATTATATACATGGTATATTTTCTACATAAATGCCCTATGTTCGTGTCAATGTATTACGAGTATGGTCTAACTTTCTCGTTCACATTCTTGAGGAAAATATATGTTTGGATATTGCAAAGGTAAAATCGCCAAATATGCGGCTGATGGAAAAAAAGTTTAAACTGTAAGAATATATAGGATATTTTCTTTTAGGAGACGATATGATTGACATAACACCCATCACCTATGCATTTCAGTAAGCGGATGAGTTGGTAGATACACGGAAGAAATGTTGCGAAATAAATAAATGAATGAATAAATTCAGTTCTGATAACAACTGAGCATGAGCGTCTTTGAGAGTTTCGTTCTGTGAAATATCATTTGGAATAAACTGATATTCCATTGAATGCATAACTAAATCTTTGGAAAACACGACTTACTGAAATCCTCCAGACACATACCGTATTTTCACGTTTTAATAGATTTAACATTAAATCTCATGGCGACCTTCCAATTATAACCAACACAATTGCTTTACTGCCATGGACATTTTTCAAGAAAATTCAGCCTTAATGTAAGAATTGGCCAGAGGAATCGTGGCGTCATTACAGAACAGAATTATCCATCGAATCCTTATGATTAAGCAAATATGAACTAACGTGTTAGAATACTTGACTGTCTACTATCTGCATTTGTCATTGGTCTATGGGTCTTTCGCATCCTCAGAAAAGGCCAGAAATTGACTGATATGACCGAGCAGTGGCCGTTAATAATTTCCCCTCACATTTGTCTCTTCGTATCTTTCTGCACAGGAGTTGTCTGGCTGTAAAACCAAACTGGAAATTCCATGTACCCGAACTAGAACTGTGATAATGTCGACCTGTAAGGAATAAGCACGCATATAGCTCTTCAGTCTTGTCTGTTGACTTAACTTATTCGTGTCCATAAATGTGCGACTATTTCTTCCCACACCTTGGAAGTTGACATAGAAATATCCACCCGCCCTTAGCGAACAGGACTCAATGAATAACAGTAAAGGTTAAATAATAAGATTTCAAGAATATCACTTATGTTATGTTCAAAAACCATTCCTTCACAAGACTGAGTTTAAGTTCAAGTACCATAAAGAGATATATATTTTTCCCACCACGATTTAATTTAGCCACCGGAAAATAAGTATTACAGGAAAAAGGTTGAAGTTTTTGTTTGGAGTCGGAGTCAAAGGAATAAGTGAATCGTGAGTCCAATGAGCAGATTATAACGTTCGACAGATCTGGCGATGCGGAGACTGAAATTCTCTTTATTTGAATTCTCTAAGGGTCGAACAGTCACACACAACCAGCGAAAGTATTGATGCAATGGGAATCTTTAAATCACCTAATGGTAAATCACGCAAAAGCTATACCATGGAGAATACTGTCGTTTTTCTCTGATAGCATTTTCTTTGTCACTAGCATCGTGCAACATGTTGACGCTGATTTGCGACAAGTAAGCGAATAATGAGCGGGGGATAAGTGAATAAATAGCTTGTCCATTTTCTGCGAGAAAAGTGTTTAGCCAGAACAGGGGTGTAAATCAGGCGACTGCCTGTTCCACCTTTTCTGCGGTTCGTTCAAGTCAAATAACTCAGGCCAGTAAGACTAGATGTGGGAAGTTTTCCGGTGGATGCTGAGGTAAAAGTCACTATAGAAGTGAGATATCGTTGAATACGACGTTGAATATGGGTCAGAAATAAATACATCGTTAAGCGTTTGTCGTCCTGGAACAATCACAGATTTGGCAAGACTCACCTATCACTTGTTGTAAGGAATCCCATAATAGAATTATCTTGTCTATCTAGCCCAGTGCTATTTGGCTTCCGGGCCAAACAGGAAATTAAATATTTTGATATAAAACGAACTTTGACAAAGTGAATGGGCAAGGACATTAACACTACGAGTTTATGACACCTTCAGTGTTCTAGATAAGCACGAAACTCAGGATTAATTTGCATTGTACAGTTGTATACCAGAGATGCTAAATCAATATTGATGAAATACTGATGTTTGCTGAAATGTCAGTTCTTTTGAAAGTGTCCGTTGGGCTTGGTGTGGCCATTTAGCGCCCGAAGTTGTCTCCAGTCATAACTGATGGGATATGTTCAACAGAGAGAACTGTTGTCCACACCAAACTGATAATAATATCTGCTTAAGCCTTATATAAATTAGCCAGAAAACAAATATCTAAACTTGTTTGAGATATCTAATGATGCCAATATATTGTTTTCATATCTCCGAGCGAACCGATAAAAATGTTTCTACGTGTGACGATGCCGGAATAATTTCCATATGTTTAGGCATTATAATTGCTAGATTTGTCTGACGATCATATACAGGGCTCACATTCAGTTCTCCGCAGAGTCCAGTGTTGATGACATTTAGACCCCAGGGATTTTACAATTTGCCAATTACAAAGTGGTTAATTGCATCAGGTTTCACACTGGAGTGGCGTGTAGGCCGGAAGACCACAATACAATGCTATCTTGTGCGAAGAATTTTATTACTTTGGGAATTGTGTTGGGTAGCATGTTTAATAGCCTTGAGTTTCCGACTGTCAGTTTTTTAAACCCCATGGACCAACCTACAAAAAATCCCAAGCCAGAAGACCCGTTTTTATTATATGTTTACCGGAAAATCTCACTTACAATGTCTATGTGGAAAGCTTTCTTCTGCCTTCATATATTTTGTCACCCAAGAAACACAATCAAAATTCTTTCCTAACAATTCTATGTGAGTTCGCGATTAAAAATATATTTTATACAGTCAAATAGGAGTTTACTTGGAAACAAATTACGGCTTTCAGAAAATGCTTGAATAAGAGTAACAGTGTGAGACTGCAATAATTGTTAGCATTATTTAGGATACTTACTGATACCTTTTATATTTATAAATACAGAGTTGAGTTGTTTGATATATCTGCATTTTTAAATGACTTACCTATAATAGCTTTTTAATAAACTAGGTATTCCGTGAATCCACGCCAGACATATACTGAGATTCACAAAATTCTTATTTATTTGTGTGTCTCTCTCCTAAACATTTTCAGATGTGAAACCAATTCACATGTTTAGCTTCCATACAAAGTCGTTATGTATCTGGATAATCAGGATCTATAACTTTGATAAAGTCTAAACATCAAAATGTTATGAAGAGTTATCTTGTCTTTCCAAACAAGCTTCAAATAGTGAAAAATCGGGTGATGGACAGTTGGTGTGGCTGTAATGTAATATATTATTTCTGGGCTATATTTATAGAAGTGAGCTTTCCGCTCTGGACGAGTCTATTTCTGTTCTTTCTATCGACTACAAATTCTTAAAAGTTTTGACTTCACCTTACCTAAACAATTTAAGAAATTCGATTCCACTTCGACAATAAGAGATAACAACATAAAACAGTAAGTGTCAGAACGTTAATCTTAGAGAAGACTTTATCAGAGTTCTAATTTAGGAATTTCGAATAACTGGTAAGTTATGAGTCAGACCAGGAATAAACGAAACCAAATACTTAATTCCAGAAGCAACGTGACTCGTTCTTAGTTAGCTAGTTTAGCGTTGCGTGTGTGACTTTTCTCTGTTTTGGAGTTCAATACGTACCGTTATGCATTGAACAAGTTTTCACATATATGCTCTGCGCAGCCGTATTTATAAACTGTCCGGGGCTGATACCTGGGCTGGCATATCTTCAATACAGTGTGTCAAGGTGAATAACTGCCTTTGATTGCCACGTGTTTAGACAACGTCCCTAGAGTTCACAGGAGCTCTTTACCGCGGGAAACACAGATCTTTGTGTCGCTGCTTTAATTCAATTATATATGGTGAGAATTAATGGAATCTGTTCAAGCAGAAAGAACTGTATCTCACATCAAGCTGAAAATAATGTCTGTTTCAGGGGTAGATTACTTTCTCCATAGACAGTTTTTTTTGCTGTAGGCTAGTGTTGATGACGGTAACCTCTCATGGGGTTAAGCAATTTGACGACTACAAACTTGTTAGTTTCTTTAAGATCCTTGAGTGGAGAGCAGGCAGACGGACAATAACATAAGTTTACATCCCGAAGAGAAATGGCGTTCCTTTGTGAATTGAGTTGGGTAGACTATCATCTTCGTAAACAACCAAACTCAATACAAGTAAAAGTCATGTTAAATCACTTGTTTATTGATATGTTCCCCGGTGAGCATTACTTACCACGTCAGCATAAAAGCTTTCTTCCGGCTTTGTATGTTTATGCCCCTAAGTGTTTCTAGTGAAGTAATGCTTATGTGCTATATCCTGCAATAGATGACCAAAACTTTTTAAATAAAATTACTGTTGGAACATTTTTATGAGTAAGAATGCTCTTAAAAGATAGCGATTGCGGCGCGTTATTATTTTAGTTGCTGTTTTTTCCCGTTCAACCATTAAACCTTGAAATGCTCCAAACGTTCGCCCGAAATTATCAACACCTGGTATATATTTTGTTTACGTTGCTCGATTTTTATTTTAGCCGCTGGCAAATTAGTGTAGGAGAAGCGAGTTCGTTAGGATAAAGGGCATAATGTATCTTTGTAGTTTGTTCCTATCGAATATGTAACAGGTCTAACGATGATACATTCTTGTTGTTTAATTATGAGAGCTCTGTAGCAATTAGTCACTTTGAAATCGTAAAATTGTCTGGGAGGTAAACGTTATCAATAATGCCATATTCGGGAAACATCGGTACCCAGACAAAAGTTCAAAGACGGAAATTCAATTCCAGAGTGTATTTAGACAACTCAACTCTGACCAATACGTTCCAAAGAATATTAATATATTAAGTGGTTGTGAATTGTAGTGTGGAGCGGAGACAGGTTTACAATGGTTTGGAACAATACAACGAATTGGCACTTAAGATTAACTAATTAATCTTCTAAAAAAAGAATGAATAAAAGATGCCAGGTCGACGTTATTTTCGCGGCATCAGTAAAGCAATTTATTTATACACGTATATAATTTCGATTGCGTTATAACAACTATAATCAGAAAATTAAAACAGTCTGCAAATTTCATTGAAGCTGTTGTCCTCAATGTGTCAGTATTTTGCTTCCTGTCTATATATCGCACCAGTGTATGAGAAACAAAGTAAGTGTCACATCCATGGCTTTCAGTTAGTATAATTGTTTTTGGCTTTACACAAATGTGGGGACCTAACGGCCCTGGTTCGGTTGTCTGTCAGTCTTTAACTTTGGAAAACTTGCTATCTTGATATAAGGTTTTATAACCAGGGTTGAGATAAGTGAGCAGCATATGTTGACAACGTAGGAGAGCTAGACATGAGAATGCTTACTTAGCCTTAACTGCTAAAGATGATAGTTTGTCGTGTCTCCAAGATCAAGGTTGGGTGGGTTATGAATCACACGGGTACGATGGGTACAATGTTTCACATACGTTTTTGTAAAAAGAGAGACAGAAAAAAAAGAAAGGATATTAGTCAACGTTATGCGGACAATCTGTTATGTAACAGTTTTATGGGTTGAACCGACACCATTTATACTCGTATAAGACAGCTGAATAAAGGTCACATTTACCTATACTTGTAAAAAAACGGACATTTGTTTATAATGGTATGGGAATATATGAATATAATTGTAATACAAATCGCACATCCAAATTCTAAGAAGCTTATATTTGTGTGGTGAAGAAATTAAACTTCTAAAACTAAACGGATCTTAAATTATCGTCCAAACATCAATGTGTTTTTTATGGCAAAGTGTGTACTGTGGTTCTATAATCTTTTAAATGACTGACTTTACCTTGACGACAATCCTTTTAATAACCAAATACATGTAAAAGGTTATGTACTGGAAACTATACACTGGTGAACGAAATTCCTTTGGTAATATAAGGTTGAGCCAACATAATCCTATTGGTTTCAGTCGTATTCGGCGAATCCTTGCAGTGTACTTAGATAAACTCAGGCCTCAACACAACTAGACCTTTTCCTGGCGTAGGTTCGCTTGTGTCTATAATAGGTCCCATTTGTCATCGGTTTATGGGGGAATGCTGTCCTAACATCATCGGAGAATTTGGCCAAGCTCTCTGTGCAGTAATCGTTGCTGATGTCCCTTCACATTTGTCTTCCAGGCCAAGTTGTTCTCCAGATCTGAGGCAAAACTGATATATTGAGGTTCTCAATTTACAAGTGCGATTAAGTCTTATAGAACTGCGAGCGGATTGTTCAAAGCCCTTCTTAGCGTTTAGTTAAATTGTCGCGTAATAACTGATATCTAGGCTTTTAAGTTTCACTGACAAGCAGAGTAGCTATGTAGCTAACTGGTGATTTAGCAATCTCATCCATATAGTTAAGTTATTGCCTTTCATTCGTTGCCTTATATCATTACTCACGAAACTTTGTCAAGATTGCCTTCATATTGGATTGTATAAGAGGAATATCACATTTATGTTGTGTTCACCACAGTAAAATCAACATGCTATTTTGTTTTTAACGACATGACATATATTGAGAAAGGAATGGAGTTAACAAACATGGATAAACGGCCAAATCGTTGTCCCGAAAAAGTTAAGGCTCTGATCTAACATAGACCAGCATGTTTGTGCATCAGTATCCATTGACATATTTAAAATATTCACAAATATGACGTTGTCCTTGAATACATTTAATCTGTCTAAGTCACGGCCATGCCTTATTATTATGACTCTCAAACACTTGGCATCTGCTGGTCTCCATAAGGGTACATTTCCATTGTGTACAAATCTGGTAAACATCGACAAACGTGGAAATTATAGGGCTTTTCTGTTTTCGCACAGGAACAAAACTAGAGTCACTAGCTGAGGCTTGTGTCTGTGACAAATTCTAACAGAGACCATCTGGCGACAACTGATCTCTTGTAAAGCAAAATCGATAACTCTTCATAGCGAGACCCGGCCATGTCACGCTATGATATGAAGATAGTTGACAAATTTGTGTTGTGAAATATGATGTTACAGACGTGCTACATCAACCTGATCTTGGTCGTTTGCTGAATGTCCAAACGTTGAATTAACTGTACGAAACAACACCCAACTTTTAATAGATGCTTTTCTAACTGTGAACAAAGAAATGTATTTATATCCAGGTCAATTGTGATGTTTCTTAGGCCTATCTAAACCGTAAATTTCACATGAGAAATGTTTTTGTTAAATAAGAAGAAGTGTACGGCACCATGCTTTTCTGGATAAATATGTTAAGAAATAAAATGCAATGCCCCCATCACCCCTCTCTACAAAGACAGCAATGGTTCCCTGAATTCATCAGACTGTTTTAATGCCACTGTCGATTGTCCCCGAATTGACATTTACTGCGTTGGATGACAAATGGGCTAAAGGGGGATAAAATATGAAACATAAATCCATACTGAATTCTTGATGAAGTCAGGCCAAGGGAAGTTGATGAAATTGCCACCTAATATTTTATTTGGTGGTGTAATTTATAGGAGTCGAATTCATTTTCCGGGCTAACTGGAGGGAATTGCCGTGGAATGAGGCATATTTCTTTCCGACAATGAGCTTTACTACGAGAGACTCTGCTTTCCTTTATTTTATCCGCCCATAAAATCTGACTTATGATACAGTCGTGAAATTTAGATCAATAACTAAACAATATCCCTGAAACTCTATTCCAATCAACATAGAGTATAACACGAACTAGGTAGGACAAGTTGTAAGGGATCTTAAAATGCAAGTATTGAGCCTTTTCGAGCATTCTTACAATTATTCGTTTCGTAAGATAGTTTTAAGTGAAGATCATTTTGAGTATATTTTATAAGAGTTAAAAATTGGTACCATTATAAAAAAACATTGATATAATCCGTGAAATACACGTTTAGGGATATTTTCATAAAGAAAGTACACTAGTGTCCAAAAGAAACGATACCAACTTGTTTTCAGTATATTTTGTTACGAATTGATTTTTGTAATATGAAAACATGCCAATTCGTATTGCACATCCCAAACACAGCGTATCAA
>JAVFBZ010140928.1:0-21390 GCA_032466195.1 Katharina tunicata
TGGGTGGGTTGAATGGCAGGATGTTTTCGGTAGGGTCTATAGTAATATTGGGTGGGTTGAATGGCAGGATGTTTTCGATAGGGTCTATAGTAATATTGGGTGGGTTGAATGGCAGGATGTTTTCGGTAGGGTCTATAGTAATATTGGGTGGGTTGAATGGCAGGATGTTTTCGGAAAGGTCTAAAGTAATATTGGGTGGGTTGAATGGCAGGGTGTTTTCGGAAGGGTCTATAGTAATATTGGAAAGATTGAATAGCAGGATGTTTTCGGAAGGGTCTATAGTAATATTGGATGGGTTGAATGGCAGGGTGTTTTCGGTAGGGTCTATAGTAATATTGGGTGGGTTGAATGGCAGGATGTTTTCGGAAGGGTCTAAAGTAATATTGGGTGGGTTGAATGGCAGGGTGTTTTTATTAGGGTTTCTACAGAGACCGGGTGGGTTGACTGAGTAGGGTCTATACTGAGACTGGTCGGGCCGGGTGTTTTCGGTTGGGCCTGCAATGAGACTTGGTGGGGCCGACCGGGCGTATGTTTTTGCTTGTTACTGTGTTGACTGTCCGGGTGTGTTTGCTAGGGTCTATACAGAGTAAGGTGACTGATCGGGTGTTTTTCTCTTAAACCCCAGTAAGAAATTGTGAAGAACGAAAAAGTATTGCTACTTCACGCAGACAGAGTGTAATGGCGATTTTCAACTTGTAGAAGAATTTAAATTTATATATTCTATAAAGAGACTTGTAGCTCTGCATGTGTAGTTTTGTGCTTCCGGCCAAATTACCCGAGGTTGAATAAAATTCGCGAAAAAACATATTTTAGCATCAAAACGAAACCACTTTCTCGACTTCTAAATTCCACGTCCATAATACTTTGTAGAAAGCCCTAAACTTCGCGTAAACTCTGCACAATTTTTTTATGTTTAGAACAATTTGTCACTCCACAAAGTGTTAGACCTTCCCATTTAATTAAAACATTACACAGAGTCGTCTGGCGGCCCTGGTAGTAAAAATGCGGATTTATTGCAGAAGCGGACCCTTTTTGTCAGAATTTGACATCAATTTGTACTCGTAGTCGCCAACCCTTGTCAAAGTTGATTTGCGTAACTTGAAGCGGTCTGCGTCTATTCGTTTCAGCTTTACATTCTTAGTTTTGGTAAAACCCATACACTCCTTTGTGGTGTTTCCTTTACGTCTAAGCATTTACCTTCTTCGTATTTTGCTTTTGCAACGTCAATTTAGGCGTATTTGTTTCTTAGAACTGTCTTGGTTTTCTTTTTATAGTTATTTCCGTTTAAGGAAAGTGATAATTTATTCATTTGATATTCATATAAATAACGCACTGCTTGACGGTGCATTTGAACTTTCGTCTTGCCACTTATAACAAAGACATATTGATTCAATATATCGTCGTACTTTGTGTTTTAAAGTCAATTATCATACCTTAAATTGCCCAATAACGTAATCTTCACTTTCATCCAGAAGACGGAAAAGTACGCAGGATAGTAGGTGTTGTGTGTAGAAGTTTTATCAAAATGTTTTTTTTTTTAAATATGGACAGTATATACGAAGCAGTTTAGTTTAACTAATTAAATGAAAATATAAAACAACAAAGTTAGTGACTTCAGAATTTCTGATTATTTGTACGCGTAACAATAGTAGTATGTAGTTGGTTTAAAAAATATTTTATTTCCATAATAAAAGAAAGTGGATAGGCGAACAGGCCAAGCCAATGTTAACACCGCTCCATTTGATACAATATAAATTTAAGCCGAAATACGTGTTGTTGTTGTAAAACAGATTAATAGTACATCCTGTTTTAAAAAGTTCAATAGCAAAGTTAAGAGATTTGGATTCAGATTACATTTTAATTGACCAACATATGGATATCGTTTGATATGCATTTAATTTTACTTGCGGTAATTCCATTCATTTTTACAAGATAAGATAAGATAAGCTAAGATTAGCTCTGATCTAAAGGGCATCAGGAAGCCGATTTGTTTTTGTGTCCTGTTTTCGTCCTGTAAATATCATGTGGTGTCCTGTGTTTTGCCAGTGTCGTTAATAGGATGTTTCGTTCACCCTTTCATGGCTTTGGGCTTTTACACAGTCGTATTAGTGAAATAACCTTAAGTACGGCATGAAACCCTAATCAGACAAACAATAAATACATTTGAAAAATTGCACACATTGAGCGAAGTAAAAATTGCTATATTTCTATGATAAATCAACAGTTACCGAAAATACTTATTTAAATATCGTATTTATCGTATCGGATTGAAGTGAATCGTGTCTGGGATCTTCAGTATGATAGCAACAGTTGCAAGACGCCCTGTAATTAAGGTGACGACTGTACAGAACTGTATAGAACTGTTACGTACTGCAAGCGTTTCTTAGCTGGCCTTGGATAACTTGCACGCTATAGCCGTATAGGATTCTCATGCACTATAATGTAAGTTTGTTGCAAATGGCCGATAGGAAGAGGACAGTGGTTGTGAGGTGCAAATTCATTGACCGAGTGTGTCACATAAATCTATAGCGGAGGGAAGAAAAGTGTTTTTATATCAAGAAATGCTACATAAAAAAAAGAAATTGCTCATTGTTCAGATCTTTTATTGGTGGAATTTATTGTTGTCAATTATGGTGTAATTTTAATAAGAAGGTATTCAATTCAATTCGCACAATGTACAACAAATCATTCAGATGGTTGATGCGCTTTAGGCATGACTGTAGTGCACATTTAATGTTTGTGTCTCACAATGTACTTTCATTCGCTGAGATTTTGTGAAAGTCAATGTATAGTCTTAAATGCAGACTGGAGCTGTCAGAGAACAGTCTGCTACAAACTGTAATTCAAAGTGATATCTTGATGTCCTTTAAGATGATGTTAAGATGGCGGGATATGTTATATGTTTAGCAGATCATGTTAACTTATTAACTATTGACACATATTACTATTGTACAATTTTTATATGGACCTCAGTCTGAAATAAAAGTATTATTATTATTATTATTATGATATTATTAATGGAATTACAAATTTGTTTGCTTTTTCTCTAGTTATATACGAGGTGCATTGGTGAATCATTGAAGGTACAACTATACGCTCGCATATATAGTTGATAAATATTTCTTGGCTCTCTTTGTTTTTTCTGTTGTATTTGGGGTTAAGCTTTCTCCAATCAAGTAAGAAACACGACTTTGATTGTTCAAAAATGTTTGTTGCTAAATCATATTGGTTAGTGTTTTCCCCCAAGTAATAGCTAATTTAACTAGTAATTCGAGTATAGATTTGTAAGAAGGGTTCTTCGTGGATATTTTGGGGCTTTACTTTACTTCATGGTGTGGTTTGTATATTTATCCAGCATTACGAAATGCATTCTTTACCATGATATTTTATTGGCAGTTTAATACATTTAATATCAAAGCAGGAACCTGAAACCGCTTGCCCATCCATGGGGATTTCACGAAAAATGTTTGTCCGTCGTGATATAAACGCCCAGTTATGACACAGCAATGGCGGTAAATACAGATCAGGAGATGTGTATGTCTGACATCGAGTCACACGAGTTTGACAACCTTCAGATAAAGCCCATTGACAGACATAAAAACATAGAAGCCTTGATGAATTTATCGCTGTGTAAAGCATTAAGTATGTGTTTAGACATGGTTGGCTATCTCTGCTATCACGTTACAAAATATTTTCAAAGTAGCAGCCTTTTACTGCACGTTGCGTTCGTTCAAGCATAAGAGATCTCCAGAGTAGATAAAAACTCTCAAAGTTTTTTCGGTCTCCAGTCGACTCCGGGTGTTTATATAAAATTTACTCTGTCCCTTTCGCAAGCTATCGTTTTCAAAGTAACGATGAAGCCGTCTGTGGTAAACAAGAACTTTGAAGAAATACAGCAATAAATATGACAAATTCTCTCCAGTTCTGAAGAACTATTTCAAACAAATAACAGACAACTCAGAGAAATTGTGAAATAATTCCCCGTATACACATGTCAATTGGCAGCGGAGATAGCTACGAAAACAGACTTTGCGTCTCCTTGCTGGGGTTCGCCAAGGAGTGAAATTCTCTCCGATCTTATTTGTGCTCTATATAACCCACATGTCAAAACCAGCCAGGCTGTGTTGGTGTGTTGCACGACATAGACGGCTCTCTCTACAAATTGGTCTTAACATACGTCTATACCAAAATGCAATATAATTTTTCCAAAGATATGGGGTTGTTTTTTGGACTGAAATACCTTTTGATAAAATGAATTCCTTCGTAGGTATGTCTGCTTATTTAGTTAGTTTAAGCTAGATTCTTACACGGGATAATTTTTTATATGGGATATACAGTAAACTTTTTCCCTTCTACTATAAGGAAGAGAGTCATCTTTTGACAGATTTCTTGTAATGTATGTAGCAAAGAGCATACTACATTGTAGTATGTTCCTCGTTTCGCTGAATTTTAAACCTTGTTACATCTGACAATTTCTCGTGTCCCATCAGTGTTGAAATTCTGCAGGCATATTACTTAATTGATTTAAATTTTTACTGACTTAAGATGATAAATATATAGTTTTTTTTTAATTTACCCACATGTATCCGTCATAATCTCTTATTTGGAGTAGTGGCTTTCACTACGTTGTCAACTCATTGGCGGGGAATTTATCCCGCTTTCACATTTTCTTTTCACAAACTACAAGCTTGAAAACCCGACCACCAAAGTCTGCCAGAAAACCGGCGTTGAAAGTTCTCTGATTAAAGATAGTGTCTTAAAGATAAGCTGCGGTTCTTTCAGACTTTCTAGAGAAGTCATTTTCTAACCGTGTTAACATGTTCCAGATATTGTATCAAACCACGTTATCAAAAAAGATAGCGAACGATTATCGCTTTTCAACTAGCTTATTATAGGGAATGATAATACAGTGACTGATTGCATGGGAGCCTTTTTCAAATATTAGAACTACCACGTCGTATAATAGAGCACGGTAACTACTCCGAAAAGGAAGTAAAATGCGTAATTGTGACTCAATATATTTCTGTTTATGGTCATGCAAATATTGAGTCACAATTATGCATGCTACTTGTATGTTTTGAGTAGTAATACCTTGCTCTATGATTGCAAAGGATTGCAGATATTCTGCCATACATAGCTTTTTAGTATGTTGCAGCAATACATTATGTCACCTTCATTATAACTACAAAATTGACTAAGAGACACTCCCAACCTGGAAATCATGTTTGGCATGTTTGTTATATAATTCGGGAGTATTATGCCATCAGCAGTTAAACATATACAAAGAGTATAAGGATTGGAGAGTTAATATTTGTATATGTTTAACTGATAATGGCCTATGAAAAGCCGAAATATATTATCTAATGCAACATGGCTTCCTTGTTTCGGAGTATCTCTTATTCTATGTTACTCGAATCTGATCGGGGAACTATGCTGCTTTTGACACTGCAACTAACTACTTGGTTATATCTTTCTTTATTAGATATTTTGATGATAACTAATAGTGTTAACCATGTTAACTGACCGTTGAGTTAAACCAAAACATTTTTGGAAAGAGTTGCATTTGGAAACTGAAAGTTATTTATTTTGCCATCGACACTTTATATTTTTGCATATGTAATACTCTTGTTTAAGCGTCGTTTAGAAGCTGGGTACATAACAAAAACGTGACGACTGAGATGGATTTTCAACTTTATATTGCAAACTTAAACTATATAATATTGACCAATATATCCAGAAGTTGAAAATCCATCTCAGTCGTCATCTTTTTGTTATATATTTTACGGTCGTTGAAGTATATATTTCGGAAGGGAGGATGCCATATATTTCTAAACTTGTATCAGATAAAAATGAAACTATTTCAGAATGATTTGGTTCTGGGTTAAAACACAATGGGTAGTTAACAGGGTTACGTCTTAATTATACAGAAATAACTTAATATAAAAACAAGAACAATAAGCTCTTTTGTTAATTCCCTGTAAGCCTGAGTTGTTCATATCTTATCAGATCCTTAGATGCAAATTAAGGATGTTCGATATAGCTGCCTGATAAATTTGGAAGTATCATTCGCAAAAACTATAGTACTGTAGGGTTTTGACATCATGCGATCAACATTCAGCAAAACACCTTACAGTTCTCGTTCTTATCACTTAGCCTTGTGCAGCAGTATTTCACCATGTTGACCAGGCGTCCAGATTATTGTTTTCTCCACAACTTATTTCCGGTGTTTGTAGCAAACTTAACACCGGAGACAAATCTGATACAAGACTAGCAAGACAACCATAGAGACCCATGGTTCTACTGTCAGTTACATTATCAGCTGGGAGTTCAGGGATTGATAACGTGCAGTTTAATCAGATTATTCTCTAAGCCACAAGCGGACGATATCTCAGTTGGCAAACGTCGCAAACAAACAATTGAGAATCATGATATACTCGTGTTAGTCTGATATTGTGGACAATTTGTCCTATATTCAAAAATGTTGACCCGGTGCAAACTAGAAAAAAAGTTGCTTATCTGTTGATTCTTAAGATGATTTGTGTTTATCGCCATATTTAAACTATAATTCTACAGACTAAAACGCGTTTCGCGATTGTACATTGGCGAATTTTGTTTTCGATGTCAAAGTTGACTTTGTGTTCGATTTGTGTGCACGTGACTCTGTTACCACCACCATTATTTCTCGTTTAGATAATTCAAATGTTCTCTGAAATTAAAGTATTTTTTATTAAAAAATAGAAAATTCGTGCTGTTTTCTTTCCTATCACTGATTTAAGCTGCAGTTCTCCGTCGATTATTTCACAAACGGGCGTTATTTTTAGACAAAAAATCGTTTTGTAACTTTACCTCTCTGAAACACAGCCAGACAAACTTTTCAGTTGTCTCAATCTAGGCGTTTGTAATTTTTCTTGCAATAAAATAACACTTTGAGCTTGGCTGAAAGTTTTGTCTTTCTTTTGGCTGTGGAATGTTTTGTTGAAATAGTTTCTCCTTGCGTCGTGTTCAGAAAGACTGCTGTAATAAAATGAAACTTACGACTTTTACAAAGCGGAATTTCAACGACAATGATCGTGTTTGACATTTTGAGAACTACTTTCGACGGGGTTCTACTAATTGGCGGATCGTGTTTCGTGTAAGTCGTCTTAGCGGCACGGACTTTATGGAACATGCCTGCAATCTTCCGTCAAACAGTACCTCTTTTATTCTCGAAAGAGTGTCAAATTTAAAAAGTATGATTTGCTTCGTGTCTACTTAACTTTTCCAAAAGTACTAATTAATGTCCCATACTGGGGAGTGTAAACTAAAAGACATTTTCTCTGCCTTTGATATGATTTTCATATCGAGAATTTAATTACGTATTTCTTTGTTTACATCACTGTGCGTCACAAAGCGAATTCAAATTAAAAAATAATAAATAAGTATTATATGAGATATATAGTGCATATGAACTGAATATTTGTTTTATTTGCCAATAAGCAATAATGTTATCTGAGTTCCTATCTCATCAAAGCTGGTCACATTGGTTAAACAATTAACAGTATCATGCTTAGTCAGTTGTATATATTGTTCCGATTTCACATCAATTTCCTCGTAAAACTTTGACCGATGAAATATTCCAATAATGAAAGCAAATGGATCTTGTGAGAAACCCCGACCGGATATACTTCAAACAAGTCAACAACTCCGCAGTGAATCATTTTTAAGTACCTCGTTGGGTGTAAATAAATGACCATTATAGCAACAAGCAGGTGTACGGAGACGGCAAACAATTCCAAGTCGATGTTGGCATTAATTGGCATTTGTATAGACCTTGTACCGAGTAGTTTGTATATACCACGGCTATAAACAGAGCAGATAAGCCCAGAGAAAGCAAGACAGGGGAATAAACCCGAAATATCACGCGACTTTGTTCTTTCCAGTTCTGGCCAAGTCGGTTTTATACGGCATAAGGGCTTCGCTCTGTTTACATATAAATAGCATCATTTGGACTTTGAGCACATTAAAACTGTCACTTTGGTGCAACATGTACAACAACAACAACCAGACACTTACCATCCACCTGGAAGCGGATATTCCTCACCTTGCGAATATACCTGCTATTCCTTCTCTGCGATTCTGAAATTTATATAAAATATTTTCCATTGGTATAGTCTATAGCAGTCTATTATGAAAATAATAAATTGAATGCAACTGCAATATGGCTTTTTGTTTTATAATTTTTATATATATATTTAACTATATATTTTTTATACTAACTCCAGATATTTAAAATAAAATTAACAAACCGTACGTTTTTTTTATGTTTCATTCATAAAATTAATGTAAAAAATTCTCCGTAATAAGATTTAATAAACGGAATATAAAATTATTGCGATGATCCACTAACACAGATAAATGGACAAAGTGTCGTGTGAAGATGTTTGTTTACGGTTTACTGTCAAGCTTTTGTGACAAATTTACAATTCTCTGTTGAATTAGACGCTCTGTTTAATCTAGTAAGGGGAACCAAATCCATACTGAGACAGTTTAATAAATTTAAAGATTCGAGTAAATATTTTGACATTTTTACAGCCAATGCCACTTTTATGATTGACAGATCTCCGAAAGGTCGTGACCTTTCTTGTTGACCAATAAAATTATCTCACTCATTATTCACCGTTAATCGCTTTACGTCATGCGCGAGATATGATAATTGGCATTGCTTGTTACTCTATGGAGTTCTCGAACACACATACGTCAAACATCCTCTATGAAGTACACATCTGGACTAGATAAAGTTATGAAGCGTTTATGAGGCTAGAAGTTTTTCTGTCCAACACTATTTAATATAGGTTTTGAAATATTTTTTTTTTACCATTTTCTTCTTCAATCTCTCTTTTTTCTTTGATTAAAATGACATAAAAAGAAAGTATTTTTTCTTTGATTAAAATGATATTAAAACAAAAGAAATAAACGTATTTGCTAACAGGCGAAAAAATAATGAATATGCAAGCTGCAAATTCCCTGTTTCTTATGTCGAATTAGAATAGAAATAAAAATTAATATTTTACACTTAAAACAAAAAAGATTTTGCTAATCGAATTATTAGTAGTATAGGTGCGTTTATAATTAGGCTGATCCGATCGAATATTCTTTTAATAACGTATCTGATGGCCAGCTATTCATTCATTTCTTCTGAGAAAAAAAAATAGCGTTTACACAGTTTATATCGATGAACATTTCAAACAATTATTAACAGAAAAGAAACAGAGCGTAGTTTGAAAGTTTATGATGTTTATTCTTTGGATTTTTTCCGTTTCTTTTCGGGTTTTTAAAATTACATTTTCCCATTGACTTAGACACTTGTCACGTGAATGTTATTTCAGCTGAAATAAAAGGTGACAAAGTTTTTATAACGGATATGTGATAAATATGACATGTGTGTATTATACCTCTGTTCAAGAGTTTAACTATATGTCCTTATAGTAAAACTCTATCTGACCATTAATATTAAATATTATATAATATAAGCCATGCTCTACGTTACCTCTGTATGGAAATGTATACTCCCCATCTACATGTATCCCACCACAAATCAAAGAATTCCGCCACTAAATAAAATATAAAGAGTTTAATTGATTAAATTTTCGGTTTTTAAAGTACTTGGTATAGGCTGTAACCTGTATGGAAATGTACCAACTCTGTGTATATCTATCTCACCTCTAATACGAAGAAAAACAATTTCGTTTTTTTAAAGTACTAGGTTTTCAAGTGATGGTTGAACAGTAAATCAGGGTCGTTGTATTTTTGGCACTGTGCGTTATTTGTTAGAAGACATGCTAATTTAGACAATATGGTTGATGTGATAGTCGAGACTATCAGTCTGTAACCAGCACTTGGATGCACGTACAGGTTACGCGTGTATACGGGTTTCTTGCCTTAATCTGAGATTACAATGTTATCATAACAAACCATATAGATGTCATTTTTAGTTTAATTATACGAATAGTACGAAATAATTGATATGGGTTTTCAAATACAAATGGTTTAATGATAGTCGATCTGTATGTCATACATTTTTAATTTCCCGCTATAAAACTGTCATACACAATAATGGATTTGCATAATGGTGTGTTTACAGTAATAGATGTCCGTCTTCATGCATGGGTGTTTGTGCTAAAGCGTTTTATCATCAGAAATATAAAGATGTCCTCCCAAACTTATTGCCTAAACCTTTTAAACTCTTTATAAGTATTGGTAATATGTCCATAATAATAACATCAACATCGAAATGGAGAAAAGCCTCCGTTCAAATTTAACTGCTGATATAATGTTTAATCATAGATTTCAACTTACGCAAGTTTTGATTGGCTGCCCCATGCAATTTTCAAATGATGCAAGACTGTTATTTAATTTATGCACAAACCCGGACATAGACTGTAATTATGCCCTGTTTTCTCATAATTTTGATTTGGTGACAATATTATAAACCGTTTATTGGGAATCCACATATCAGGAAACAAACTGTGTCCATGTTTACTATCTTTTAAATGACATCTTTTGTGATACGAAATAAGATTATTTTAACACGCATAGCGGTATATATACGTCTTGGAGTTTTGGGGTGTCTATTTTGTTCTGATCGAGATAATTTCGCTGTTGTTTCTTTAAATTAGTGGCCCGTTATCTGTGTATACCAACTCTAAAACAACACAGAGACGATAAATCTAAACGAGACATCAGAAAATAAAACATGACTCTATCTTTCTGCGAACTGATCCGCGTGACAATAAATTTATAGAAACATTCATTGCCCGTTAAATCTCAAACCGCGACAAGTCAGAGCTGTCAAAATTTAATGATGTCGACAGTAGTACTGATATCAATACGCCCTGGCCTGATAACGCATGACAAGTCCGCCAGAGAGAAATAGTATGCTGTCAAAAAATTACTAGCCGCGCGTTGCTGTGTATTTGTGTGCACAGCGGTTACTATAAAATTTTATGAACACTGAATTCGTGTTTGTTCTACAAATTTGGTGAGTCACATTCGTTAGCTTATTTAACACTGCTCAGTCTAGACTAGAGTTTTATACTAGCCAGTCGGTAAGGAATCTTCTGGTAAAATAGAAACCACCTCATTTAGACTGTCTTCACTGTAAATGCCCTTTGATGCGGCTCTATCAATTTTATTAATATACCGGTACCACAGCAACTAGTTCTCTCGAGATAACAGTATTTTCGTTTTTTGGGATAACACTCTCCGATCCTGAACAGATTCTAGTTCAAAAAAAGTGGCAGGCTGAGATCCTTGTTGGAATCGAACCCGCGACCCTCAGTCAGGCACCGATTCGCCAGCAGTAAACGCCAGCCGCCTAAATCACTCAGTTATCCGACCTTCCACATTTATAAGTCTAGATAGGTCTAAAAGCCGAGATGCAGTTAAGTCACGATGAGAAACGCTTGACTGATGATGGCCATATGAGTGATTCCTAGTTTTGATAATCTACAACTTCGAAATGCAAGCTAGTAATCGCAGAAATGTATAAGATCGCGTATCTATCTTATGGATGTGTTTGATTGTTTAGTATCTTGAATAATGTTGGTTTAAAATACAATCTACACCTGGATTCTTGTTTCGTAAATAATTTACATTCTTCTTTGTTGGTTAATTCAAAAACAAAACGTTGCCTAACTGGAAAAGCTTCCGTAGTTTTTTTGTAATTATTTTTTTTAATTTAACAAAAAAATAAATAAATAAAAACATATTGGGAGAATGCAGTAGCCAAATTAATGCTATTTTACTGTTTCAATTTAAAGTTTGCATAAAATGTTATTTCAACGGATAAATCGCAGTTGCAAATCAAACTCCAAAGGTTAACATATATTGTGTAAGTTTGACTACTTAAAATAGAAAAAAAAATTCTCAGTTAAAGGAATTCCCGGATTCTATATTTTGAAGCCAGTTTCTTCATACCGTACATCAACAGCAATGGCGTTAAATTGATTAAAGAAAACACATTAATAAGTAACGTTTCTGTGGCATTAATAAGTTGGGATAATAACATTAACAACAGTTTCTGGATTTAACATCCCTTTCTTATCAAGATACAGCATATAAAATGTCTATTCTAACAACTTTTTCAATTACACACTCCTGGAGAGGGCAAAATAAGCATAAAAATGGCCTGTGTTAATTTAAAAAATACTTTTCATTACAATGCACAATACCATTAAAATGTAAACAAGAAAATGATTAAAGAAAACAAGCGCCCGCAGACAAAACATCCCAGTTAGGTTACCCACAGACTGTCACAGGCTTCACCGAGCACTTTATTGAGTGTAATATGTTTTCAAGCTTAAATAATTAAGATACAAAAGTTTCGCTAGCTTGCTATTATTTTTAATTTTAAAAAAATGCATTCTTTTACTTTGTGAAACATCAATTTGGCAGCAGCAGCCATGCTTTATTGTGATGCAAACGTGTGAACATAAATACATAAGTTTAAAATAAAATAAAACTACACTGGAAAAATGCAAATTTATATACATTCGTATACTTAAATCTAATCATCTCGCCAGCGAAAAGATATCTACATGTAATCATAAAAACACAGACAAATATTTTGGGTATAGTTGAGTATTTGTGTCCGGGTTTCCTGTCCAATTAAAAATTCTTTGTGACAAATATGGGCGCCAAATGTTATGAGTGAGTATACGGCATGAAACAGAACTCAGTAGCCAGGGTTTATTTAGTCATATATACACACTTACTAGATGGGTTTCTTGTAAATTCCTCGAGAAGAACGCAACTAGATAGACACAAGTAGTCATGTGATGTTGGTTGTGTAGGAAATATTGCATGGGTGATCTTAACCATTTATTATCAGCCTCTAAAGATAGACAGCAAAACTTTGCCCTCAATGCAACAAAAACATTCCTTCGTACAAATCATATATATGAAGATGCCAATTTGCCAGGGGTGTGACGGAATGGGATGATCCCACGTGCTATCGCGCATCCACCCCTCCCATAAAGATAGGCTCGACCAATGGAATGCCGTCTCGCGCTTGACAGTCGCGTGTTGTAGTAAGGTTTCTATCAGTGTATCTTAGACTTGGCTTAACGCGTAGACTTGCTGAATCAATGTTCTTTGGACTTCGACATTTCACTGGCACGTTGATAATTCCTTCGCTTTTGGATATTTTCCTTGGACTTAAGGTAAGCTTCTTTGATCCCAGATTTAAAGAATTCGACTGTTGACCGATCTGTACTTTACACTTTACTTAAACACGAAACCGATTCCAAAAGATTATTCGCAACTTGAGTCAAAGTGTTTTAATCTGTCACACATTTTGTTTCATGATTAAATCATATAATGCCGTCCACGGAAAATTGAAGAGATACGAGTATGAACACTTATACTGTCATGGCTTTACTTACAAATAAATAGACACTAACATGACAGAGTGAATAACATAGGTAACATAGAATTAGAGAAACTCCGAACAAGGAGGTCATGTTAGTATAGATAATATAGTTCGGCTTTGTTATGCCATCATCAGTTAACCATAAACCTGGCATATGCTGGCATAATAAAGCCGAAATATAATATCTATACTAACATGACTTCCTTGTTCGGAGTTTCTCTTATTGTATGTTACTTAAAACTGATCTGTGGAACTTCTTTCATAGGTAAACTGTGGAATTATTTGATAAATAATTTGTAAGAACAGATATATTTTAAGCACTGTACTGTCTCAAAATCCCAACGAAACTTTATCTTTGATGGCTGTATAAAACGAGAAGGTTTTTTTTCTGTACAATATCATACTTTTATATAGAAAACAACGGGACATAAGCGCATCAGTACCTACAATACAATCAGCATCTCTATAGAAAACGGTCTCGCGGAATTATTATTCTAATGGAGTGAAATAGTTAAGTTATGGCAGGCCTTCACGTCTTCCGAGGTGATGTATCATTTAACAGAAAGGGCGCTTTATACATGCTATAAAGTATGATAGATCGAAGTTCAACTCATATAGACAATTCACTGCTTATATTTCATCTTCACTCGCAAAGACTGAACCAAGTTTTTTAAATTTTTGAACGAACCGTCTGTTATTGTATGCCGTCTTTTCTTCTGCTTTGTGATATTTTAAAGCTTATTTTTATTTTAGTTATTTCTGCGTAAAAATGCATCAATGATAAGACAACTATCGAAGTTTGGTAAATATACCAATACCCGCTACGTGAGAATTATATTTTGACTTTTATCAAAGGTTACGCTTGTAGTTAATGCTTTACTGAAGAGGCCGAATAGGAGCGTTTAACCAAACCCGCATAAAAGGGCAAAGTAAACTTCTTTTTTTAAAGCACACGCGATCCAAGCAACATTTATATTGGGTGAAAGTTTCAAAGATCAAAACGTTCAGTTCACCTGTTTTAGTTAGATGTTATCGGAGTTTTAATTAGTGCCGAAAACCCAGTCGTGACAGTTGGCCTCCGTGTCTCGGGCGAAACGCGTAACTTGGCAAACCGGCGTCTGGAGCTTATCGCGACAAGTAATGGGCCGTGGCCGACTCGCTTTTGGACATCTTTGCCGTCAGTCAACGCGTCACTCCGGGCGAGCTGTGCAGTCTCCAGACCCTCGATAAACCGCCCGATGGCACCACCAAAAAGCAACTTGTGGGGCAGTGGATAGTTAGCTAATTTTAATTACTTGTATCTACCCTGTGGTAATTAGATGCGTGCTGGCAAGAAAAACAAACCATTAAATGTTCACAGGGGTTTGGGTAATACCTTGGTGATTAAACTGGCGAGCAGAACTCTTTAGGGTTGGTCCACTTTTGTATTTATGGAAAAAAAATCCATTCTATATTTCGATGCAGATTTTTAAGTTTTGAATTTTTATTTGAAAATAAAAAATGCTGTGGAAAACAAGCAAATAGGAGTTGAATGTTGATCAACACAAGGTTAAAAGTTAGTCAAGAGCTTGACATATTTGTATTCATGCAGTGGACCGCAGTTGTCTTCATTAATTTAGTCACATTTACCACTAAATCTGCAAAGATTTTTAAAATTTAAAATTTAAGCTTTATTTATTTACGGTTTCTCCATGCAGCATAATTTTGCAAACAATGAAAAAAATCCTAATTTTATTTAACATATTAATTTGGTTCCTTGGATAAGATCGAAAAACAGTTTTTGTGTGTGAAAAGATTAGTATTAAATAAAGTCAATAAAACTAGCTTTATTGTGAATATATTATTTATTAATTTGTGTAATACTCTTTTGTTGATATAAAATAAACTTTAGCAAAATTACACAAGTTTTTCGCAAAGCCTAAATAGTGGAAGCTTATTTTGTAGAATTCCTCTGTAAAGCGAGGATGTAGCATTATAATATATATATTTGAAGTTTGCTAGGGTTTAGCAGGTGGAAAGGCTATTCTTTTATAGTGTTCATTCTACAGGTAAATTACATATATCTTGTTTAAGCGTATCGATAACCTCCGTACCCTAACCAATTAATAACGTCAGTTTCCTAAAAAAAAAAATTGTTCTTTTATCATTTAAGTATACTCTGTTGAGATTTGAAATCAGTGCTTGAAAACGGTCTTAGCATCTGCCGAAACGTCGCTTATCGATATACCCAGAAGTTGAAACTCCATCTTAGTCGTCATGTTTTTGTTAAATTACGAATATTTATCATAGAAACACAGTGATGTACACATGCGGCATAAAAGTAAATCCTTGTGTTATTTGAATCTCTTAACATAGAAATGCATTATAAAATTCAGGAGACGTATCCGCAATGTTAACTTTGAGTTATGTAAAATAGTCCGAAACCTTAATCAGAATATAAATAATGAGAAGACAGAGTTTTCTTCAAAATGATCAATCGTGAACAACGAAACAGGGTTTTAACACTGCTGAGCCAAGGAATATTCTAGGAATTCTGAGGAAAAAATAACTTCAGTGACCAAATAAAAATTGTTTGTATATTTTTATTTATACAAGAAGCCAATTTTAAAGTTGATTAAAGACTTTGTTTATGCATGTAGTATTTAGTCTTCTTTGTCAAAATTAAATAAGGTTGAAATAATATTTTATTATAAATAGTTATATTTGATTGTTCTAAATAGAAAAATCTGCTTAGCTGTTTCTGATATGGCGACAGAAAACGATGGGTGTCTAATCGGAAGGGCGGGGACACCCGAATGGGGTAGAGAGGGGAGCTAAGGGGAGGGAGGGATGAGAGTTCATCATAAATTTACAGTTAATTTTGAAACAACATACCTGCCAAATTTTGACATTTGTTGACTTTTCTTAAATCACATTGTATTGCGCAATGACAATGTTAATACATGGCAGCGGGCCGTGGATGTTTAGTTGTAGTATTTAATTGAGTGTGATTTATGGTCACTCTGACAAGCTGTGTCTGATTTAAAACATTTGTCTTAATCTATGATGCCGAACAGATTTCAAACATATTTTAAATGTTAAATGTTTTAATAATACAAAATAAAAACTAAAAATCAAACTTCTGTTTAATCCTACATCCTAAAAAGTAACCATGATTAAAGCACGTAAGTCCCCAAAAATGGTTTTGTCCATCGCTGGTGTTCAATCTTTCAGCAAAAAAAACCCCAACAAATAAATTTAAATATTGATTTTTTTGTTTGTTTAAATAATCAGAACGTACGTACACTTTAAGAGCGTTTTCTACGGTGTTCTACGAAGCCGGTAACGCAGAGAGCTAATTATGTAATACAGAATCCCGGTATTCATTTCAAAACCCATGCACCATTCGCAAATCTCTTTTTCCTTCTTCAAGGTTATTGCATGAGTTCTGTTTCAATTATTTCTTATTGCTTATTCAAGGAATTATTCCACTTTAATACAACAACATCAAAAATTGCCGATAAAAATTATGCATGGAAATTGTAATTGGGTGGCTGTTTTCTGCTTGAATTGTTGAAAACTTTTATAAATAGTGAATGTATGTTTGGGTTCGAGTTGTGTTCGGGTGGTTTATTTTTCACTTTGACATTTCGCCTAGTAGGCCTAAATATAAGTAAAATTTAAAATTTCTTTTTAAAGCCTGTATATATCAGCCATATGGGATATTTTTTTAAATTATATTCAAATAAATATAAAATGGCTTGTCAATAAAACAGAAATCTATTTAAGTATTGAACATATATATATACATACAATAAATGTGTAATTTAATTTCCTCAATAAGAAGCCAGCCATAAGATTTACCGAACTGATCACCAATGTGAGTTAATTCCCCAAACGTCAAATTTGTTGAAAGGATAAAAACGATAATGCAGTACCTTGATTGGCTTAAATCGACTTTCGGTGTCTGGGAAAATAAACACGCGCTGAGATTCCACGAGTATGAATGAACGTTAATGTCTTAAAAACACATATATGCAGGTGCGCGTGCGTTACTCCGTGTGAACCACTGTGGGTTTAACATAAGTTTTAATACCTGCAGGCTGGAGTAAAGTTCGTATATGGTTTGCAAAGTTACTTGGACTTTGTTTTATTATTAAAACGAAAATTTAAAAGACCTTTCAATACGATTTTGGCTCCAGTTTTAGACAAACCAAAACAATTCCATGTTTTCCGTTAAAAATTGGCATTAAAAAAGAATGTTCTGATATAAAATTAATACACAATATAGTGTAATTCTGAATACATAAAGCTTCATTTTTCATATTCATGAGACGATATAATAAAGTGTCCAAACGTTGAGTAAAAAACTATTTCTGTTTTCAGTTTTACACTACTTGTGTATTACACAAAAATCACCAATGGAAATACTAGCCTTTATCAAATTAAACTCAACCTCCATTCGGCTTCTCTTCATTAAATTGCATTTCGTATTACATCTAGTGGCGTTATATGCCTACGCTGATCAGTGGTGTTCACAGCCATTTAATCCAGTACACTTGTCGCCGTGGGATTCGGATATAAACTTTTTCGTAAGAATAGATAATTCGTCAGAATTGTTTTGGCCAAATCACAAACAGTAAATCACGTCTGTTCTTGTTTTTCTTTCAAAGTGTCATACTGCGAATGGTGTCTCTCCAACCGACGTATTATTACGAATTTCTTTATGATATGGTTTAATACAGAGAATGCATTTTTCCACACCTGTTGACCTAATTAAATGAGTTACCTGAGTGTATTACCACTGCGACAATATAAGCTGAGATCAAAGACTTAAGACATCCGTTTTCAATACAGGTGTGTCCGTGATTAATCTAGTCAAGAGATTTAACATTGCTGTGTTTGTTTACATTTCAGAGTTGCGCAGATACAGTGTGACCTTTGACCCGGATTATCGCCGCACGTGCTAAGGTTTGACCAGGGACCGCGAGACTGACGTCTTTATAGTAGCTTTAATGGCTGAAGTGGAACAGCCTGCTTACATCCGGGGATTCACAACAGGGATTAAACAAGAAAACGACCATTATCCTGTCAAATCCTGTAGCTCTTATTCAACCACCTTCGATTATCCATCGGCCAAAATTCCATCTTCGTACCAACACTCGTCTTCTTCGACAGTAGGAAAGCAGACGGTAGTTTCGTCAAAGTTTCCCACTCCCCCGTACCTACACCCCGGAGCAGTGTCGCGGGGCATGCAGGGAGGGTTCCAGACGTACCCAGATCAGGCTACGCCAGTCATACCCACAGAGGACGTGGATTATTTCTTCAACCATCTTGAAAAACCTATTTTCCCGTCAGGCTTTCCTTTCTATTCTTACCTTACTTCTGGCGTCCCTCAACAACCAATCGCAGCACCGAGTTCCAGATCATCAGCCAATCACGACGAAGTAAATTCGGTTCATAGTGGGGGCAGAACTTCCGGGACCCCATCACCAGATCATTGCGCCAACTCAGGCAACGTTTCCGGTCGGGATTTAAAACGAGGCTCTGAAAACTCTGCAACCATGTTTCAAAATGCTATGCACCCAGTAGCTATGCAAAATTCAACTGCGAACTACCACGATTCGAATTCTTTCATGCACGCTGGTGCGAGCCCATTGTACGTACCGACCACCAGAGCAGTCTTGCCCATGCAGTATGTATCACAAGGGAACGGACAGGCAACCGGAAGCTCTAACAATGGCGTCTGGGCAATGCAGCCCGATCCCTCGACCTATGCAACTAATGGTTCCCATCAGTCCATGTCCCAGAGGTTTCCCTTCCCGCCAACACCGAGCCCACCTGTCAGTAGTCCCGGGGGACGGGCTGATACGAGTTACGGAGGTCCAATGCACAGGACAGCAGGCATCAACCCCTACCCTACGTACATGGGCACAGACCTAAGCCCCTGGGGTTTCAACGGAATGTCCTTGGGTCAGGGAATAGCACCCGGTCAAAGAGTACGGGGACCTGGTAAGTAGGCCTTTGTTATATTTTGCATGGGTTTTTTTTTTTTTAATATATTTTGGCAATGTTATGTTTTGTTCGACCTTGAAAATGAATTAAGAAAATCACCAGAGATTTATAGGTTCCAAATATTGAAGTAGAATTTTCATTGGACGGACAAATATAAAAAAAAATCCAGCGCAGATAAGTGCTTTGCACTATTAACTTATTTCGGAGAGACAAAAACGCTGTTATGTCGATGTACTTGTTTTAGGAATAAAAAGGTTTAATCTGCATACGTTTAGCCTGTCATATTTTGCAAACTGTAGCTCTTTTTTGGGCAAGAAGTTTCTGAATTATTGTCTAAATAATTCGAGATTAAAGCAATATTAGAGGTAGGCCTACGTGTACTCAATTTAGGGCTCTGAAATAATTCTGACAATTCGTCGCGATGTCATGTTTAAAAATGTTTCGATTATAAATGCTGCACAGTAATTTTGAAGACTTGGTTTGTTTCTATTTAAAACAGACGTTACAAAACTCCCAATCTCTCAGCAAACATATCGGTGACTTGTTGTATAAAGCTTAGTGTATTTAAACGTTATATAATGCATCGAGATAAGATAATGGCGGAGGTAGCGCTGTTGTTGTATGACGGCTTCTATCCTGCGGTGAAAACAGTCGATAGCTGGAGAAGTACCCGTTCTTTTATCTTATACACAGGTTACCGCTATCTTCGTGTCATCGTCAATTTTCTGATAATAGCAGCCGATATAATGCTTTTGTAAACTTCGAGGTAGCGATTATCAGTCACTTCTGGTAACCCCTGGAAGTTTCAGTGGGCCTAAGAGCTTTGTTGATAGACATCTTTGACACTCGAAGATTTAACACTCAAAAACACATATTTAACATACACTCGCTTGTCAGCCTATGTCTTATGTTTTTGTACACAAACTGTTTAACTCTTAGAAACACTCTTTGGTAACAGCTATTGTAAAATCATGCATTGAATAATAAATAGCTACGTCATCTGTGTTTTTCAAAATCTTGGCATCGTTTGAATTCCCAATAGATTTCCAGTATTTCTTTACTTTACAGTTAACAATTAAAAGCGCCAAAACTTAGAACGTAAAATTCAGACTTTGTCCATTTGTTTAGAGTAGGCCTTATGTATTTTTTTTATGTAGTTTTATTAATTCGTCAAATACCGTTTGAGCGGTGTGATTTTGGCTGGGCGCAACAATGTTTACTTTCGGTTTCACGACAAACACCGGGAAGTACAAGAGAAAAGTACAATTCCAGACGTGGTCTACCCTAAAAATTTAGCAAATCTCAAAATTGACTTGCATAATCAGAAACGAATTTTGTTTCTAGAACAGAACTAAAAAACTATAATGCCTATCTTTATGGAACTTGGTGAACATATTCACCACCAACTGTAGTTTTTAGTCAAAAAGTTGTGTTTTTTGTACTTTTCCCAGAACAAACAAAAGTATAAAAATTCAAAATAAAAATGTATTCCAATCGATTCCCCAAGACAACCCCCCACCCTCCCCTATAACCCTCTGTCCCCCGTCATAAGTAACCTTGTGTCTCTAAAAGTTGTTATTCAAGACAATTTTTCTGTAGTTAAGTCCAATTATTAGAAGTTTGAATCCATAATTTTGTTTCTTCGTCGACTAAAACCAAGCGCTTGATATCCTTTGATCAGTATAAAGAACATTCCTCGTACTGGTCAACAGTTTATTTCTGAAGTATTTGACGTGTCAGGTTTTCTCTGTATCGGTATGTTAGGCTCTTACTATTAGCTAGTTTGTTTTGATTTTGACCCTAAATTCTTCGGTTTCTAGAGGGATTAAATACCGTTTACATTCCACTATGCCTTACCTCTAGAATAGCTGACATAAAGGCCAATATGTTAATGAAAAATGCTACAGTCTTGACTTCTTACCAAAATATATTAAATCTGAACTCTTTCAATTCAGTATTTTTTTTTGGGGGGGGGGGTGTGGGGGTGG